>ML776907.1:1170669-1191454 GCA_009831015.1 Picea engelmannii | reverse complement strand
ACCAGAACCAAGAATTTTCTTAACTAAAAATAACACAAAAGTAGCTTAAGCATGTGACCAATAGCAAGGATATCCTCTACAAAGTTCAACCGAAAGAACGGTTTTACTTTGGGACTTAACACTTCCTATACACATTTTTTTGTAAACTGGAAAGTTAGACAAGCTTATGTTTGATGAGCTAAGTGAAATGTTATCTCAACACAACAAAAATTTTGGAAAGAAAAATCAAGTTGGGGAAGATGTTTTTTTCAGAGAGGCCAGCACAAGTAAATCTTCAACTGACAGTTCTAGAAGTAGAGGAAGAGGAAATTTTGTACAAGGTCGTGGTCGAAGCCAAAGTAGAGAAAACAATTTTTCAAATAGGAGAAATTTTCAAGGAAGAGGAAACAGTCAAGGCAGAGGAAAAACTCCACACAGAGGTCAAAACAGAGGCATAGGACAGAATCTAGGCAGAGGAAGAGATTTCAGTCAAATTGTTTGTAGAAGATGTAACAAAGTTGGTCATTATGCAGAAGATTGTCAAACTTCCATTGATAAAATTTCCAAGTTTCATCAAAACACAACACAGTTTTCAAATGGTTGAGATGATTATGATTTAGAATATGTCTTTACCTCATCTTCAGCATTACAAATTTCCACTGATTTTCAAAGTGATTATGAAGATGCTTGGATTCTAGATTCAGGAGCATCTCAACACATGACTTTTAGACGTGACTTCTTTTGGAATTTTCAAGAATGTCATCTTAATTCTGTCTTTCTTGTAGATAATACCAAACATACTCCTTATGGAAAAGGTGTAGTTAAAGTTTATTTACCTAATATTGGAGAACAAATGATTTCAAATGTATGGTATGTACCCACCTTTAAAAAGAATTTGTTGTCTTTATTCACGATTCGACAAGCAGGACATCAGGTGATTATGGAAGATTTCTTAGTTAAGATTAATTCAATCAAACAGAATATGAAAACAGTGATGACAGGTTATGAAGATGGAAAATTGTTAAGGATGAAAGGGACAGTTATTCCAAGGCATTCAGACTTTGCAGGAGAAGTAAGTACAGGTATTTCACCTATAAGATTGTGGCATATGAGATATGGACATATCAACTTTGAAAGTATTTCTCAATTGCCAAAACAAGGGATGGTTAAGGGACTTCCAACTTTAAAAAATGAAAATACAAAATGTGAAGCTTGCATTTATGGAAAACAAAGTCGAGAGAGTTTTTCAACAAGTTCATGGTGTGCAAATAGGCGGTTGCAACTAGTTCACAGTGATGCTTGTGGACCACTGGAAACTTCTTTAGGTGGTTGCAAATATTTTTTACTCTTTATTGATGATTTCAGTAGAATGACTTGGGTTTACTTCTGGAAGCAAAAGTCATAAGTTTTTGAAAAGTTTAATATTTTTCGTCAACTTGTTGAAAATGAAGTTAAGGAAAAGATCGGCACTCTCAGGACAGATAATGGAGGGGAATTCACTTCTAATGAATTCAAAACCTATTGCATAGACAATGGGATAAGAAGACATATTACAAATTTATACACTCCTCAACAAAATGGAGTTGTAGAAAGAATGAATCGTACCTTGTTAGGAATGGCGAGATCTATGTTAAGATTTAAAAATTTAAGTTCTACATATTGGGCAGAAGCAATCCATACAACTATATACTTAAGGAACAGATATCCAACTGCTTCTTTGCACAGAATCACACCTTATGAAGCATGGTTTGGTTTCAAACCTCGAGTTAAAAATATTAGAGTTTTTGGATCAGTATGTTATGCCTTAGTTCTGAAAGAAAAATGAACTAAGCTAGACTCAAGAAGCTTGAAATGCACAATGATCGGGTATTCTGATGAGAAGAAAGGGTACCAACTTTGTCCAAAGTTTATTGTGAGCAAGGATGTAGTTTTTGATGAAAATGAAAGTAAGAGTGTTGAAGAAATAGAAAGTCTTCTTCAAAAGTTAGAAACTAAAGGCAATCAAAGAAAAGGAAAAATGCAAAGTCAGCCAAATTCACCTAATTGGTATGAAATTGATTTTCCTTCATCTAAAGATGATACATCCAGTCCATTTATTACACCATCTGGGTCTTCCAACAGTTCATCAGACTCTCCTAGCAGCGGTAGTTCATCTGACAATGATTCTCCACCTCCAGAATCTTCAACTGATTGACGAACATCAGTTTACATTAATCCAATTTACAATAATGGAAATTCAGATCCCCACACAAGTGAACATCAACTACCAAAATGGGCAGTTCAACTTTTGAAAGATGTAAGGCCTGATGAGAAGAATAAAACAGGAACAAGGGGATCACACAACAATGAAGGAAATTTTTCCTTGGTAGCAAATGATTTTACTGAACCTTACACATACAAAGAAGCAGTAAAACATAAAGAATGACAGCATGCTATGGTTGACAAGTATCAAGAGGTAATTGATAACAACACTTGGAAACTTGTTGATTGTCCTACAAGTGTTAAACCCATCGGATGCAAATGGGTTTACAGAATTAAATACAACCAACATGGATAAATTGACAAGTATAAAGCAAGACTTGTGGCTAAAGGTTTTGAGCAGCAAGAAGGCATTGATTATGAGGAAAATTTTGCTCCTACAGCTAATGGAATACCATCTGATTAACACTTGCATTGGTCGCTCAGAAAGGTTGGAAAGTTCATCAAATGGATGTAAAAAGTGATTTTCTCAATGGAGACTTATAGGAAGATGTATCTATGCAACAACCACTAGGTTTTGAAATTGAAGGGTAGGAACATAAAGCCTGCAAATTAATAAAGGCTTTATATGGGTTAAAGAAAGCTCCCGGAGCTTGGTATACCAAAATGAATGAATACCTCAGGAAAGTTGGTTTTCAATGAAGTGAATCTGATGATACTTTGTATATCCGTCAACAGGGTCCATATCTAGTGATTCTTGTTATGTATGTAGATGATTTGATCATTACGGGAAACAATGATGATCACATTGCACAAGTGAAAAAGGAGTTACATGCAGGCTTTAAGATGACAGATTTGGGACTACTTTACTACTATCTTGAAATTGAAGTATTTCAACGTCCACGTCATATTTTCATTTCTCAGAGTAAGTATGCAGCAGAAATTCTTCAGGGATTTGGAATGCAAGATTGAAAACCATCTCTTACCCCTATGGAACAACACCTGAAACTTTCAAAATTTGAAGGGGAGGAAATGGTAGACAACACTATTTATATACAATTGATTGGTAGCTTGATTTATTTGACAAACACTCAACCAGATCTATCTTATGCAGTCAATATTCTTTCACGCTTTATGCAGCAACCATAGGACAACTACTGGAATGCAGCCAAAAGAGTTCTTCTATATATCCAAGGAACAAAAGATTTTGGTCTTCTTTACAAAAAGACTAAAAATTTTGTACTTGGTGGATTTCCAGATGCCAACTTTGTCGGAAGTATTGATGATCGAGCATCAATATCAAGTTATTTAATGAACATGGGTTCAACAGTAGTGTCTTGGAATTGTAAGAAATAAGCTACAGTGGCCACTTCTACAGCAGAAGCAGAATACATCTCATCATGGGAAGCAACATGTGAAATTGTTTGGTTAAGCGAAATTTTACAGGACTTGGGAATTTCTCAAGCAGAAGCTACATCATTATTCATCGACAACCAGTCAACAATTAAACTTGCCAAGAATCCATTTTTTCATTCAAAGACAAAGCATGTGGACACCAAGTATCATCATATCAAATCACTCATTGCAAAGGATGTCATCAAGCCAATTTATTGTCCTTCAAAATATCATATCTCCGACATTTTCACGAAACCTCTTGGCAGAATAAAATTTACTAACTTCAGGGATGAACTTGGTATTTGTTGTAATGTATCTTTGGATAATAGAGGGGAATGTTAGATGATCCAAAATACAAATATCATAGTTTAAAAATTTAGAATAAAATGATTATTAATTTAGAATATTAAATTAATAATCTAGAATATTTGATTAATAAATGGAGACATTTAGAAATAGAGTATTGTTGTAAAAGATATGACTCTAGAAAGGTGTCGTATCTTAGGATCCAAATTAGGAGTATAGTTAGAAGATTGTTAAGATAGAATTTATTGTAAATGGACACTTGTTTATTTAATAAGTGATCCATAACTAGAGTTTGTTAGGACATTTATCTTATATATAGCTCATTGCAAGAGTGTTGATGTGTTCGGGTGTAAACTCTTGCAAATTATCACATGTAATTTATTTTCCTATTTAATAAAAGTGTGTGTATGAGGACACTTCTACCATTAATTCCACACATCTCCAAAATGAAGACAACTAAAGATATGTTTGGCTCCTTGAAGAAGTTGTTTGAGAGAAACAACACCAAAAAAGCCATTTCCTTGAAACACTAGCTTTGGAACGTCAAGATGACTAAGAAAGATACAATTTCCACCTTCTTCATGAAGATATATGAGATCATAGATAATTTGGGCACCATTGGAGATATCATCTAAGATAGAGAACTTTTCATGTTGACTCTTAATGGCATTTCAAGCCATTGGGAGCCATTCATTCAGAGTACTAGTGGGCGATCCAAATTGCCTAAGTTTGATCAGTTATGGGAAGATTGTACTTAGGAGGAGACCAGACTTGCAACTAGAGGTATGCAAGGTTTCCATCGCGATGAAAGTCATGTCCTTGCCTCTCATGAAAGGAAAGGAAAAGGAATAGGTTCCATCAAACCATTCAAAGGAGGAAATTCTAGAGTAGCTCTTGAGCATAAAAAGAAGGATCTTTCAAAGATTTAGTGCTTCAAATGTGAGAAGTTTGGCCACTATGCCAAACATTTCCCTTTGTGGAAGAATAGAAAGAAACATCCCTCCACCGTTGATGTTGACCGAGATCCACCCCAAAATAAGTCAAGGAAAGAAAGAAAGGATGTTGATTATTTCTTCTTCATTTCATCCCTCTCAGGTATGCTTCCTACTAGTAGTGATATTTGGTTGATTGATAGTGGTGCTTCTAGACATATGACTGGATGCAGAGAGAAACTTACATATCTAGTAGAGAAAGACTCACAGTTGCATGTTGTACTTGGTGATGATGCTAGATATACCGTGAAGGTATCTGGGTCCACTTCCTTCCAGTTAGACTTTGGTACCCCGCTTCATTTGAGTGATGTATTGTTTGTACAAAGGATGAGAAGGAATCGTGTCTCTATTTCAGCCTTGGAGGACAAAGGCTACAATGTTTCCTTCTTTGATGGAAAGGTTCTTGCATGAAACAAGAACTCTAGTATGTAATCATCCCATGTGATTAGTGTTCGAGAATACAGTTTATACAGATTGACAATCCGACCAGTTCAGGCCCTCATGCATGATTCTATCAATCTAAGTGAGTTATGGTATAAGAGGCTTTCTCATTTGCATTATAGAGATCTTCCCACTCTAGGGAAGATAGTGATGAGTCTTCCACATGTTCATGTTGATCATGATGGAATTTACATAGGTTGTTCTCTTGGAAATAATGCCAAGGGGTATTTTCTAAGAAGTGACAATAGATCCAAGGGGATCTTGGCCCTGGTGCATTCAGATTTGTGTGGGCCTATGATCGTTGCTTATTTGAGTGGATATTATGTGATATTTTTTTATGACTACTCCCAAAAGACTTGGATTTACTTTTTTAAGTCCAAGGAATATGAATAAGTCCTTTGAAGGTTTCAAGAGTACATAGTACAGGTTGAGAACCTGACCATTAAGAAGATCAATATATTGAGATTAGATAATGGAGGAGAGTACACCTCCAATGGTTTAGGTTATTTCTATGTTGAGGCAAGGATCAAGAGGGAGTACTTTGTTCCTTACAACCCCCAGAAGAACAAGGTTGTTGATAGAAAGAATAGGTCTATTGTTGAGGTAGCTAAGGAGATGATTGGTGATCAGAGTTTTCCTATGTTTCTATGGGTAGAGGAATCCATAACCGTTTTGTATGTTCAGAACAGGAGCCCTCATAATATTTTGAAGAATATGACTCCCAAGGAGGCCTTCACTAGAGTGAATCCTAAGGTTGGAAACTTCAGAATATTTGGGTGTCATGTTTACATTCACGTACCCAAGGAGAAAAAGACAAAGTTAGAACCTTTAGGCATGAAGGGTACATTTTTTGGGTACAGTGAGTCTTCAAAGATATCAGATCTGCATCCTAGGTTAGAGACAGATTGAGGTGAGCGGGAATGTTTCCTTTGAGGAGGAGGTATCCTTTAGGAGGAGATGGTATCTTCTCCCCCTCACCCTTCAGTAGTTCAGAGGGAGCCAGTTGATCCCATGGAGAAATTTGAGCCTGTTGATATAGTTGATCCTGTAGATATTGTTGATGTTCCTAGAGATACTGCAGTAGGCCAGAAAATTTCTTCATGGGATCGTCCGACTTTACAGGAGGTAGAGGGGCATGCAGCTCCCCATGGTACTTTCAGACAGAGAAAGAGACCTTAGATATTCTCGAGCTATGTTGTAGCGATGAGCCACATCATTGATTCTGAGCCTTCCTGTTATGAGGAGGCATCTAGTGAGCAGGTCTAGAGAGATGTCATGATGGAGTATTAGTCCATCATGAAGAATGATGTGTGGGATATTGTTTTGAGACCCGAGGGGAAGTCTGTGGTGACTTCCAAGTGGATCTATAAGATCAAACATGCACCTAACGGGAGCATCGAGAAGAAAAAAGTGATATTTGTAGCTAGAAGATTCTCTCATGTATATGGAATAGACTATCAAGAGACAATTTCTCCTATTGCTCAGTACATCTCCATTCAGACAATCATTACCCTTTCTTCAACCATAGGTTGGAGAATACATCAGATGGATGTGAATACAACCTTACTCAATGGAGAGTTTGAGGAAGAGGTGTACATCAAAAAACCAAATGGTTTTGTGATTCATGGGAAGGATTCCCATGTGTGAAGGTTGAAGAAGGCCCTATATCGACTCAAGCAGGCACCTTGTGATTGGTATGCGAGGATTGATAGATACCTAGTGAGTTTGGGTTTCAGCAAGAGTGTTTTTTATGCCAAACTGTACTATAAGATTTTTTATGGTGAGTCTCTTATTTTGATCATGTACGTTGATGATTTATTTATCACTGGAGCAAAGCGTCTCATTTCTTGGTGAAAACAAGAGTTGGCCTCTGAATTTGAAATGAAGGATATTGGCATGATGCACTATTTATTGGGACTAGAGGTGTGGTAGAGAACTGATGAGATCTTCCTGATTCATGGGAAGTATACACTTGAGATTCTGAGGAGATTTGGGAGGTTGGACTGTAATTCCATGGCCATAACAATGGTGTCGAATCTAAAGAAGTTGAGTGAGTATTCTTCTGATTTAGAATTGATTGATCCAACTATGTACCGAAAACTAATTGGATCATTGATGTATCTATTTAACACCAGACCAGATATTTTCTATGCAGTGAGTGCACTTAGCCATTTCATGAGTCAGTCGAGACAGTTGCATTGGGTAGCAGTGAAGCATGCGTTAAGATACTTGTGAGGCATAGTTCGATATGGGCTGAGATATGATTCCAATGTTGACATGAGATTACAAGGATAGGTGGATTCTGATTGGGCAGGGAGCATTGTTGATAGGAAGAGCACCTCAGGGTGTTGCTTCAGTTTAGGGTTTTCCATGGTTTCCTGGTGTAGTAGGAAACATACTTTTGTGGCCTTGAGTACAGCAAAAGTAGAGTATATTGCAGTATGCATGGTAGTACGTTAAGTAGTGTGGATTTGGACACTCCTTGCAGGATTGTTTGGGCAGATGTTGGATCCCACTGTGATTCATTTTGATAACTAGAGTTGTGTGAAGCTCTCAGAGAATCCAATATCTCATGACAGATCAAAACATGTTGAGATCAAGTTTCATTACATTCGAGATATGGTATAGAGGAAAGCAGTAATGGTGCAGTACCTTCCTATAGATGAGAAGATTGCATATGTTCTCACCAATCCCCTTGCCAATTCGAAGTTTGAGTACTTTCGTGATGAACTTGGAGTGATAGAGAATTCCCCTCTTGTTGAGAAGGAGTGTTGATGATTGCAGCTTCGTGAGACATTCTCTAGGTAGTACTACTCAATGGACTAAGTTGGTTTGACCTATGATGATACTCCTTGATGGAATGAGTTGAGTATGACACTTATCAATGGACTGATAAGTTGTACTGGGTTGGTGCCAAATGACCCTTGGGTTGTAGCCCAAGTGGTTGGAATGTTCTACTAGGTTGGTGCCTAACGACCCTTGGGTTGTAGCCCAAGAGGTTGGGATAATGTATTGGGTTGGTGCCTAGCGACCCTTGGGTTGTAGCCCAAGTGGTTGGGATACTATGGGTTGTATCCCATCATCCCTTATGGTTATAGCCCTTGTGGACACGTCTTGTGGTTGTATCCCTTGATGATGATGACACACACTATGTGGTTGTAGCCCTAGTGTATTCTAGTGGGTTGTATCCCCTAGATGAGATGAGAAGGTTCACATTGTTTGTAGCTATGTGTGACATGATGGAGAATACTATCATTGTAATGTCAAGAGAAGGAAGAAGGTCCATTCCTTGCATAGAAGACTTAAAGGGTCAACTCGATCTTGTTGAGAGGCACCACTTGGACATCAAAATTCACATGTTGCACTTGCATATATAGGAGAAATATCTCTCATTTGTAGATATCACTTGGATATCATTATCTCTTGTGTATTTATCTCTATTCGACTAGTGTGTTAACTTTGGAGTTGTAGAAACATTCTTCTATCTGCTCTTGTATATTCTCTTGAACAAATATTATAGTGAAAGGTTGTTGGGTTTTCTTCCCTTGTGTAGAAGGGTTTCCCAGGATAAATTCTTCTGTATATTGTGCATGGTTGTCTTCCTGTGATCTTGGTTATTTACTACAATTATTGTATATGGTTTATGCTTCAGTTATGCTTCTGCTAATGTGAAATTATAAACAAAGTTAATGAAATTGAACAAGCATAAAATTCAACAAGACTATCCACCCTAGTCGGTCCATTTGGGGAAGACATCACTCCAGATTTATTCATTGTGCTTCATTGTGTACAAGTTTTCCCTTCATTTGACTGAGTTTTGGATTGGAGGGGGTCGAATATTTGAGGTTGGACTGTGTTGGAGCCACCCTTGTTTTTTAACCCATCACAATTTTCATTTTGATGCTTAAAATCTAAAGATGGTTTCCTTGTTCCCTCCGGGAGATCGATGATCAATAAGAGCTTGATCACGCAAGCAACCATAGTTATTCTATTCTCGAAGCAAGTCCTACTTTTAGTAAGAGTGTTCCCACTTTTTGCTCTACTTCGAAATCTCGTAGATCGGACACTATAATTTATGGATTCACACGGCCCGAATCACGAAGTGGCGAAATCGTTTAAAATTTTGCACTCAAAACGGTAACCAGGGTAAAATATTTCAACTCGTGAATAGACGTCGTCGGGGTTTCGTGCCTCGGCGTTCGCCGAATTAAATTTTTTACTTTTACAGCCCCGAGGGCCGAGGACACGAGGTCTCGTCTTGATAAACCAGGTCAAGAACTAAAGGAAAAAAGCTAACCATGGTAAAATTTGTTCTCGGCATTTCGTCACTCGGCACTATCTTTTTCAAAAGTCATAGCTTATAATTCCCGAATCACGAAGGCACGATGTAATTATAACGTGATTAATTAATTGCCTAATCCAAGATTTTCTTCCCCTTAATTGAGTCTTAATTATCGCCATCTCGCGGTTTCGTGACTCGGCATACTAGTCTCCTAGAAATTTGTCTTCGAGGTTCCAAGTTGCGATGTGGCGAATAAAATGATTATAAAATTAATTATGCCCAAATCGCGATTACCGTTAATTAAGCCAAAGTCGGTCCTCGCGATCTCGCGAGTTGGAGACTCAAAGTGTTAAAAGGAAATCCATGATGTAACGAACGGCGAGAAGTTGATTAACGTTGGTAAGATTTGATAGATCAAGCTAAAGCAAGATATATCATGTGCCTTGAGGCTTGCATGTTTCCCAAGGTAGCCATTTTTTTCCATACTTCGAATGATTGTCAAACCGCCAGAAATTTATGACATTTATGGAGATATAGGGTAAATCTACGCATATAAGATTGGATTTTTACGCAATAAATTTATTTCTAATTACGATTTGACAGGCTTATTTTGAAAAGTACCGAGTTTTCAAATATATATAAGAGTTTCATTTCATTCTAACGAACGCATTTTCATAAGCACGCAGAGCTCATCACTTCTGAGTAAACTAATTTCTGCATGTATATGCAGTTTTATCACAGAAGAGCGAAAACGCAAGCTTCGGCTATGGCTCCACGAAAAGCAGTGAAGGCGAATGTCAAGGTTGCAGGGCAAGGCTCAGACAATGTCTCCGACACTTCGCCCCGAAGTGTCAACTCGGTCCCCAACTGGTCATTTGTTAAAGACATGATGCAATCGGAATTGGTGGATTATTCAGACGACTCAGACGGCAATGAAAAGGATGATCTAAACACCAAATACAAGATAGTTGTCCAATATGGAATGCACAGGGTAGCAACCAGACCACGATTGCTCCCATACTATGACATGATCCGATGGGATTTGGATCACGTAGACATACCCACCAGGACTATCATGAACGGACAACGAGTCACGGTCGGGACTTTTAGACCAGAACATATACAAACCATGTATAAGCTCCCGATGACATCTGAGTACACATATGGCGTTGAGTTCCTGGAGAAATTCAAGGAGAAGGAGTGAACCCAGTATGATAAAACCATGTCAGGTTTGATAAAATATTGGGTTTCGCGTACCGCGAAATTCAGAGCAAATGACCAGGGCGTATATTCAATCACTTCGTTGGAGCCACAATATAAATATGTGGCCATGATGACATGGTGGATATTTGGGAGAGAGGACACATCGCATGTTTTCATTGTGTGGGTGCCTTTGATGTTTTTGCTCACAGAAGGTTGCTCTTTTAATTGGGAGAAGATACTCTCGGATAGTTTGGCCAACCGGGTCACAGAGTATCGGGAGCAGAAGAAAAGTGGGAAGTCATCCTCATTCTTCATGTCCGCATATATTATGGACGTGATATGTTCCATGACACCATTTCCATTGATGAGCTGGGCTTGGACTCCAGCCGAAAGCAGACCCATACATGTGTATCACGAAAAGCTATGGGAAAATAAAGCAGAAAGTTTCGCATACGAAATTTTTAACTGGGTGATGGTGCCCCTGCATATCGCCATTTTTTGTCACCCACCACCTCGTGTCTCGGACAACATTGCAACAAATCTGAGTGGCATAGCAGACTGGTACGTGGAGGCAGAATTCTCGTACTTCAGAGTGTTCGGGGTTGTCGTTCCCCCAAATGCACTACCATTGTTCATTCCCGACAAGCTGGTTTGTCGCGAGGTCGCTCGGCAGACAGTAATTGGCGGGGTGAGTAAAGAATTAAAAGGGTACTCAAAGAAGGTGTGGCCGTCTTTTCCCATTCGGCTGAATTCTTATTATTTGTTAGATTTTGGGCATGCCAAAGCCGAGGCTACAGCCCTGGAAGACCTAAATTTGGTCTCCATCGAGTATAAGAAACATGATCCACAAAGGGTGGTGAGAAACCATTTAGCTAACTGTGGGCTCAAGAGATTTGAGCATGAGAATTCACCCCCAGATGACATTTTCTGAGGGGCGAGGTCTTATGAGGAAGTTCTATCCCGGATCCGATCCTTAGCACTCGAAGATACAGTCGTTGTATTGAAATTCCAGGAACATAGATGAAGTTGTCTTCCCGCTGTGTTACGAGGAGGGAGTCCTGGTGTTTCCGAGACGGTATCAAAATATGCTGAAGGGTCCAAGGACGCAACTCCTGACCCTGGAAAACACCAAGACAAGGAGGGAAAAATGAAGAATCCTGAAGCGGAGGTAAATACTCCGGACCCACCAAAGAAACAGAACCCGGAGACCGAGATAAAGACTCCAGAACCACCAAAAAGTCAGAGTCCTGTCAATACTCCAGGAAAATCAGCAAAACAAATCAGGGAACCCATCACTTATGTCACCCCCTTGTAGTCAACACAGGCAAGTATCGAAGAAGGATGGATATTCAATGAGGAGCTGAGGCCCATAAGAGTAGAAGAACTTCCTCCGAATGAGTTTTTCTTTAATAAAAAGAGAAAAGCGGTGGTGAAAAGGGAATTTTACCAAGAGGGAGAGTCGACTGCTAAGAAGTTCAAAGTTATGACCGATGGAAAAAATAAAAAGAATGAGCAATTCGCCACGGAGATCACAGGGATGCTAGGAGCATATGCATCGGCTAATCAATTCTCGGTCGGGCTTTTAAAGAACCAGCTCAAAAGAAAAAATCGCCTAATCAGGACTCTCGAGGCCAGATTGGCCTCGACCACGGAAAATGATAGAGGCCAAGTGAGTGTGGAGATAGAGCAGGCCCGATTGGCTGATAAAAATGAAATAGAGGTACTCAAAACCAAGCTGGAGCAAGCACATCTAGTGGTCCAAGACGGTCGGATACAGGCGGGCCAACAGAGGATTATGATTGAAGAGCTGCAGGCTCGGGCAGTGATCACTGAAAGCAGAATGATCGATGTGGAGATGTTCAAATCTCAGGCCATGGGAATTCGGAGCAGAATCTCTTCGGCTCAGCAGATTTTTCTCGCCAGGATAGGAGAGATCCGGGAAATTGTCTGTTGGTAAATCAGGTTTCTGAGAACCTGACTGCCAGAGAAAGGGATACAAAAGCAGCTCGGGTCGCCTTCCAGGAGACGGTGATAGCCATGAATAACAGATTCTCGGCAGGTGCTCCTGGTCTCGCCATCCCAGAACAAACCAGAAGTAATATTTTGTTGAAGGATTGGGAGCACAACATTTCCCTGGGCAAGGAGCAAGCCCAAAAGGTAACCAATTCTTTAGAAGAAGCTTTTAATTCCTTAGACGGAGAACTGTTGGGTATGGACAGTGGAGGCGATGCAGAAGCATTAATGCAAATGAATGTGGAACAGATCTCATTTGATCTGAAAGAGAAGGATGAGAGAGTTTTGGTCGATATCTCTCGGATAGATATGGTGGACATGGCCCAAATTGATAAGCACATGATCAAACCCAGCGCGCAACTAAGTTCCCTCAACATCATCGGTGTACAAATGGAAGACAAGCTACAGCAGTTAACCCGAGAATGTTACTTCTTCGAGGCTAGCTGTCAAGCTGAGCCTTCACGACTCATATCTCAGCTTGTGGAAATATGTATCGCCTGCACCAAGTCTGCGCGAAGACGAGCACCTGGCACTAAGTGAAGACAAAATAGGGGAGATGGAGAGATTGCTCTCTCCTCTGTCGTAACTGAAATTTTGCGACTATTGAGATTCTACCGGCTTTGTAAAAATTGTATAAATATACCCCAGAGAGAAATAAACAGGGCTGGACCCTTTTTGAGATTTTGTAAGAGAGTTTTTCCATTGAGATTTAATACAAGCAGATCCAAGATTCTCAATTCCGTCACTACTGTATTACAAGTTTGTTTTCTTGTTCCTCATTTTCAATTTCAATTCATATTCATAATTGATGTGCTTCGTTCTACTTTAGTACGACCACTACTATAACGAATAAATTTGGGTTTTCTGTAATTGTTTATTGTCTTTCCTCTGCACCAGCTATCAGCGGTGTAAGACCAATCTGTAGTTTCAGAATTCTACATGTATTTTTTGTTACATCGATTATTTTCTTACATATTTTCTTCTCCCGTTTACTTCGTGAGATTTTCCCCTGGTAGGAACCTGACACTGTAAATGGCTAAACGTTTTTCTCCCATCTCGCCCCCTTTACTAAAATATAATACAGTTACGGGAACGAGCCTTAGATTTGCATCCATATTTTATTTCTGCAACTGTAAGTTCTCTTTTATAAGACCCAACTGAGACAGCACTCAACCTTTCTTAAAGTTTTCCTACCTGTGATGTTCCCCCATGACAGTTCCTATACCAACTCAACCTAACGTAGAACCTGGATTATTGAACCAAGCACATATCACTTTAAACCTCTTCAACACCATCCTTAAAACAGCAACTAACCGGGCCGAACTTGAACAATCATGGGAAGCCATTGAGCGAGATATAAATATCCAGGAACAGTTAGAAGCCAGACAACGCCAACGAAGAAATCTTCCATAGTTTCCTTCCCCGAAGGTTTGACGTTTCTACCTTCTCCACCTTTTAACCACTTTCGGATGCCTTGACACTGTACTTTTAAGCCTTAAGTACAAACTCAGGAACAACATCTTTCTGGCGCCGTTTCCAGGGAGTCGAAGTTACGAAATCTTTTTCCCTGGGAAAACGACATTTTGATTTTCGTTGAAAGCGTTACCCTTTGATAGTGAAAAAAGAGTACGTACATTTTAAGGCTTTTTATATTTCACTTGGCGACTCCACGAAGAAATAAACTGGCATTCGGTCGAAGGAATACCAGACAAAACCCAGATGGTGGACAGATTACGTCAGTTACCGATCCTGAAAAAATTCTAAAGGCGAGAGGCTCTTTTAAGCCAACCGTTGCAGTTTACCAACTTGAAATCCCATCACTGAAGGCTGAGAGTCCTTCCGAACCCTCGACCTCGCTCAGTCCTTGCTTTGACGCTAAACATTCAACGCCAATCTGCTCTGAAATTAGGAGTGAGATTCATCCAACAGTCCCCTTGATACAGAGGGGAAAGGGCCCTCTTGAAAGTTCGTCGGCTTTTAAAACACCATCTTATCTTCAATTGAATTTCCCAACTTCTCCAAATCCTGAAGAGTGTGTTACACACTCGTTTCTCACACCCGTCGGTTTTCCTGATTCCGTCTCTTGCAAGTTCGAGGAACCAACTCCTCACGTTCCTTATCTTTCCTCATCAGAGTCTCCTCTTCACGAAGAAAATAAAGTTTCCCTTTTATTTTTCGAAAACCCCCTTTATAACTTTCCGCAAACAATGATGGCAGCCGCTGGAGGAGGTGGAGGGTTTATAGGAGGAGGCGGAGGGTGTATCGGAGGAGGAGGGGGAGGATTCCCTTTAGGGGGAGGTGGAGGTGTCCCTCTAGGAGGAGGTGGAGGTCAAGGGCCTCCCCCCCCTCCTAGATTTTTCACGAAAGTCACAGCCAGATACACCCCATTAGTATTGCATTTCCCCCTACACGATCTTCCAGAAAATTACATAAAAAATTTACCAAAATTCACCGGAGAGGGGGATCTGACTGCGGCCGAACATATAAATTTTTTCGACCAATTCGCAGATGTCTTCAGTGTCGAACACGAAGATGTATATTTGAGACTCCTTGTCCATACTTTTGAAGGTCAGGTCCGAGATTGGTTTCGAAGCCTACACGCAGCTTCTATCCTGTCATATGACGCTTTGGAAGATTCTTTCCTCAGACAATGGGGCGAGCGAAAAGACCATCTCTATTATCTAACCGAATTTGGATCTCTGAAGAAAAAGAACTCAGAAACAGTCATGGAATTCATTCAGAGATTCAACAAACTATACAATAAAATCCCAGCTGAGGTCAAACCATCCCAGCCTGCGGCCAAAGTAACTTTCGCTGGAGCTTTCGAGCCAGATTTCGCACTACTTTTGAGAGAGAGAAGGGGAGCCACCTTAAACTGTATGCAGGACGATGCGGTAGAAATAGAGTCTAACATGATGGCTTCGGGTAAGCTTAAATCTAGATTAGAGACTAGAAACTGAGAGACCAAGCGCTTTAGAGAACAAGCAGACCCTTCAGGGTCCAATAGATCCTCAGACGATAGGGTCAACGATATGGCTAGAGTGATTAAAGAGTTGTCAAATAAAATAGCCCGAATGGAACTCGAACGGGCTAAGGTTGACTCTTACCCCAAAAAAGATTTCAAGAGGAACCCAAACCCCCAGAACCAACAAAAACAAATAAAAAAGGAAGATCAAAAAATACAAGCTCCCTTGAAGAATGAAAATTTCATAGGAGCTAACAATTTTCAAGACTTCAAAGACTCAGATAATGATGTCACGAACTTCGGTGATGACTGTAGTCAACCATATCTAACTCGCGAAGACTATGAAAAATCCCTTAATATCCCGGAAACATCAAAAGAGAGTGAAGAGGATCATCACACTGAGATCTGTGAAGCCCAACCAGAAAATGAGATAATGATGGTTGAATTTCAACCAAGGTACAACCTGAGATCAAAGAGTAAGCCTACCCCAACGACTCAACCCGAGAAAATCCTTCAGAGAGGTCAAGCTTACGAGCCTCCTTCGAACCAGACTTTACCACTCAACAACAAAACTAAACTAATAAGCACTCAAGAGTCCGGGGTGGAAAAAGTTGAAGCTCAAACACAGGAAACCGAACCCGTAAATAAAGCTACATCTTCAACTAGGACCATGAATGATAAAGTTGTCCAGACAAGTAAGTCGGAAAAGAAGAATTCGGAAGTCTCGACCAGAGAAACATACAAGGTAAGCGGAGCCTTCAGTTTTGAAAATGAGTTAAACAAAATTAAGATACCAATCTCGTTGGTGGAATTAGTGAAAAACCCTGTTTATCGCAAGCAAATTTCCAAAATGATAGGTGTCTCGGAGCTAGAAAGCCAGTCTGATGTTATAAACTTGGAAGATGATAGACCTAACATCACTTTTGGTCCCCACTTTGAAGGGTCCAAAGACAACATCGCTCCCTTTTATATCACTCTGAATATACATGATCAGTTGCTGCATAATTGTATGTTAGACTCCGGAGCTTCCCATAATGTTATGCCCAAGATTATAATGGAAAAGCTAGGTCTCCAGATCACAAGGCCTTATGGAAATCTGTACTCTTTTGACTCAAGGAAGGTTAAATGTATGGGGATGATAAAAGATCAGGTAGTTACCCTGGCGCAGGTCCTTGTTAAGAGTATCCTCATGGACGTGGTTATCGCAGATATCCCCCCTAACTATGGCATGTTGTTATCTAGGTCATGGGGAGCCAAGTTAGGGGGTTATCTTCAGTTAGACATGACTTATGCCACAATCCCTGTGTTCGGTGGTTAGTTCACTCGTTTGTACAGAGAAACAAGATTAGCATATACGGTCAGTGACCCTCAAAACCCGCACAACTTCCCTATTTACATTGCAGACCAAGATCTGGGAAATTGCATCTTATCTTTTGATGATGGTCTGGATGGTTGTCCAGAGGAAATAGATACAAAACAAGAATATTTAAACCTCATGACTGAAGATCTATGTAATAGTGGTGTCTGGAAAATGTATTTTGACGGTGCTTCGTCTTCTGAAGGGGCAGGTGTTGGAGTGCTTTTGGTGGCACCTGAAGGTAAGTTCATTGTTCCTTTCTCCTACCATTTGTATTGGGACATAGATCACACTAATAATGTATGCGAGTATGAAGCATTGATCTTAGGATTAGAGGTTGCCAAAAATTTAAATATAAAAAACTTGGAGGTATATGGTGATGCAGAATTAATAGTCAAACAAGTAAACCAACAGTACCTATCCAGGCATCCCAGACTAAGAGTGTATATAAATTGTGCTTGGGATCTCATGGAAAAAATTTTATCATCCGTAAATGTCCATTTTATCCCTCGCACAGAGAATCTACATGTTGATGCATTGGCAAAGGAAGCTTCAACCTTTTCTCCTCCCACGACCTTCAAACTGAAGTACCACATCGAAATCAGATACAAACCCTCCATACCAAACAATATCCGACACTAGTAAGTCTTTGAAGATGATGAACAAATTAAGAAATTCCTTACAGCAGTAGGCAAATTCTCTGAAACTCACGATGACCAAGAGAATGTTGGTCCTCAAAAGCAACCAGATTCCCAAAGGATTGATTCCTTTGGAAAGACTCTTTGATCAGAACGATGTACCTGTAAAGTCCACTTTGTAGCCTCAACCAGAAGAGGTGGAGGACTGTGATATAGGAACCGAAAAATAACCTCGGATGGTAAAAATATCCAAGTTCCTTCCCCCCAAAGTGAAATTCAAGTACAAAGACCTGCTCAAACAATATAAAGATGTTTTCGCCTGGTCCTATGATGAATTGAAAACGTACGACACTTCCATTATTGATCAGAAGATACCTTTGAAGCCAGGGGTCAAACCGTTTAGGCAAAAGCTTAGGCAAATTAACCCCATTCTATTACCCGTGATAGAAAAGGAAGTTAAAAAACTCTTGGACGCAAAAATAATCGTACCTCTGAGATACTCCGACTGGGTAGCTAACCTAGTCCCAGTCAAGAAAAAGAACGGGGAAATCAGACTGTGTGTGGATTTCTGGAACTTAAACAAGTCGTCTCTCAAAGATAATTACTCATTGCCCAAGATGGATCATGTTTTAGAAAAGGTTGTTGGAGATAATTGAATGTCTATTATAGATGGTTTCTCTGGTTATAATCAGATCGCTATGAATGAACAAGACAGGGAAAAAACTTCTTTCACCACGCCCTGGGGTACTTTCATGTATGACAAAATGCCTTTTGGTTTGATGAATGCAGGAGCCACTTTCCTGCGAGCTATGGACATCGCTTTCGTGGGAGAAAGGGACAAGTTCGTAGTTATTTACCTCGACGATCTGACGGTTTTCTCTAAAACTGACGAAGAACATTTGATGCATCTAAAATAGACTTTCGAAAAGTGTCGTAGGTTTGGCCTATCCCTGAACCCAAAGAAATCTCATTTCACTATGCGGGAAGGTAAGCTTCTGGGCCATGTTGTATCCAAGGAAGGAATCGGGATTGATCCTAAGAGGATCGAAGCGATAGATACTATCACTATCCCAAGAAATATAAAAGAAATTCAATCATTCTTAGGAAAGATAAATTTTCTACGAAGGTTCATTCCAAATTTTGCTGAGATTGTCAAACTGATTACAGGAATGTTGAAGAAGGATAGCGGGGTAAATTGGACCACCGAGGCCAGGGCATCATTCACGCATATTAAACAAGTTATAAGAGAGGCACCTGTGTTAGCAAGTCTGGATTATCTGAAAGATTTTCTCATTTTCTCTTTTTCTTCTGAACATACCATCGTTGCGGTACTCTTGCAGAAAAATGAAGAGGGGTTCGAACAGCCGATAGCATTTTTTTAGCAAAAGCCTCAGAGATGCAGAACTGAAATATGACATAATAGAGAAACAAGCATACACAATGGTAAAATCATTGAAGGCATTTAGAACTTATGTGCTACATTCAAAAATAATCGCGTATGTGCCTACCAGTTCTGTAAAAGACATACTGGTACAACCGGATAGTGACGGAAAAAGAGGGCGATGGCTCGCTAAAATACAAGAGTTTGATCTGGAAGTTAAGCCAACTAAATTGATAAAGGGGCGGGGTCTGGACAAACTCTTGGCTGAGTCGAATTTTAGAGCTCTTGATATTAATTGCCTGCAAGAAGAGGATGGAGACACACACCTGCACGAGCCGGAGGATCAAGCAGATCCAAATAAGGTCGAAGAAAATTTCATATCGTCAGGCCGGTATAAAGACATAGTGTTCTACTTGTTAAACCTGAAATTCCCTAATGAACTATCACCAGCCAAATGCAGAACTTTAAAACTCCATGCTGTAAAATATTGCTTCGCCGAAAATCAGCTATACTGGAAGGATCCACTCGTGTTCCTGCTAGTCTGTTTGGTTGAGTCGAAAACTCCACAGGTTATAGAGGAATTTCATGAAGGAGTCTGCGGAGGACACCATGCATGGAGAGCCACGACCTACAAGATCTTGAGGGCCAGATACTATTGGCCGAAACTATTTTCAGATGTCAATGCCAAAGTACGTGCGTGCAACCCTTGTCAAATATTCGTTGGTAAACAGAAACTCCCTGCACTACCACTCGTTCCAGTCAAAGTTGAAGCTCCATTTCAACAATGGGGTCTAGACTTCATAGGGGAAATTAATCCTCATTCCAGCGCTCAGCATAAGTGGATCTTAACAGCTACGGATTATTTTACTAAGTGGGTGGAAGCCATTCCAACCAAAAGGGAAACAAACTCGGTGGTGATCGATTTCTTGGAAGATAATATCTTGTCAAGATTCGGGTGTCCCCGAAAGATTGTTACCGACAATGCCCAGGATTTCAAATCTATGGCTATGATCAGTTTCTGTCAAAAGTATAATATCGTTCTCAGCCATTCCACTGCATATTACCCCCAAGGAAACGGATTGGCCGAATCATATAACAAGAGCCTGGTGAACATAATCAAGAAAGTACTGAATGAAAATAAAAGGTCTTGGCATGTGCACTTGAAATACGCATTATGGGAAAACCGCATCAGCACTAAAAGGTCTATCGGCATTTCGCCGTTTCAAATGGTCTATGGGACAGAGGCGGTCCTACCTATAAACCTAGCGCTTCCAGTGATGAAGTTATGGCAGGATCAAAACGAAGAACCCAATCATGTAACTAGGATAATTAACCAACTGATCGAGGTTCAACAGCATAGAGTTGAAGTTGATGAAAAAATGCATAAGTACCAGGATGAGATGAAAGAATTGTTCGATCTCAAGGCAAAAGACAGGTAATTTCTTCCAGGTGACTTAGTACTAAGATGGGATGCAAGAAAAGAAGAAGCCGCGAAGCATGGTAAATTTGACCACCTCTGGTATGGACCATTCAGGGTCTCAACTCTGGAAGGGAAAAATTCCTTCTTGTTGGAAAACATCGACGGAGAAGTCCTCAGCGCCCCTATCAACGGGGGATATCTGAAACATTACATG
>ML776907.1:1160463-1170611 GCA_009831015.1 Picea engelmannii | reverse complement strand
TTTTCTTATGTACATACATACATTTTTATTTAAAACACTTCCCTCTTAATTTTATGTTTTCTTTTTTATTTTTCGACATATTTCGAATAAAGTTCATATTGGCTTTTTACAGGATTCCAACTGCTTGCAAAATCAGCAGGAAAAATAATTCGCAAAACGGTGTCAGAAATAAATCGGCATGAAACAGGTGATACCTAAAAGTAGCTTCATAATGCACAAAGATAGTGAAAAGAAAAAGTAAAGGTGAGCTTTCTCAATGCACATGTTATGAAAGACTGTTAAAAGTAAACCAAGGTAACGTCATTCAAAATACAATATCGGCTAAAGTATTAGATAACAAGATCATTACTTGGCTTGATACCCTTTGATTTAAAACAATTTGAATGATACACTAAATCTAAAAGCAGTCGGTCAAAAATAACTGTCCCCAAGGAGATCGACAAGAGCCAGCCTCGAACTGTTTTGATCTTCTGTATTTTCAATCAATGAATCGTTGCCTTCTATCCTGCCTGTTTTCAGGTCTAACTTTTGGCAAGCTGCCATCTTTTCATTTCATTACGAAGAAATAAAAAGTTTTCCTTTTAGCCTTTTGAGTCTCAAAACAAATTGTGGAAAGAAATCGGGTCTCCACAACTACTTGATCCCCTGCTAAGCGAAGGAACGTTTAGAGCGATCCTAACTTTCCTAGGTTTTTCAACAGCATCGGAAGAATCAAAGCTTGCTCAACAGGATGCCCCTTAAAAAATTATTTTCCTTGTCTCCCTAAGAACGAAGGTGTGGTGAGGGTCAAGGGAAGATTGGTACCGAGTAATAAAAGTAAGTTGATAGACCTCTTAGTCAAAATATTACACAGATATCAGCCCTGATACAAACTGATTGCCCCCATCTTCACGCGCAAAAAAAAAAAAAAATTATAAGACAGGTGGTGAAAGGAAATTCAGAAATGATTGCCCCCACCTAGTCCAGGAAGACGATGAAAGGAAATTCAGAAATGATTGCCCTCGTCTTAGCATTTAAATGCATAAACATTGTTCGAAGTGGTGAAAGGAAATTCAGTAAAAGGGGCCAGATAACTTCACTGGGGTACTGAACAGGCTCGCTGGAAGTGAAGCAATGTCTGAGATATCTGTAAGGTTGTTATACATGAATATCACTCTACTCTGGTAACCAATGTTTTCTAAAAACCTGATCCACATCCCAAATTCAGATGGGACTTCCTGATTCAAAAACATATAATCTCATTCTTTTGATGCAAGCCGAGAGCCACAGGATCTGTTGGGTCTCCTAGGGTCATTTCGACCGTCTTACAACATACCTAAAGTTAGTAGTGGGAAAGGGAAAATTGTGAAGGGGACTACCGCTGTGTTTGAAAAGAGTATCTGATTTTGAAAAACTTCTTGAGGTGAAGAGCGGAGTCTTTTCCCCCCTTCGATCCTTTTTCCTTGGAATTTTTCTGCCTGATTGAGTTTTTGACTCCATTTACCCAATATTGGCACGTGGTCTACTATTCTTCCCACCTCACAAGAAGGCGGGATCCCTAGTTGGAGCCTATGTTGGAGCCGCCCTTGTTTTTTAACACGTCACAATTTTCATTTTGATACTTAAAATCTAAAGATGGTTTCCTTGTTCCCTCCGGGAGATCGATGATCACTAAGAGCTTGATCACGCAAGCAGCCCTAGTTATTCTATTCTCGAAGCAAGTCCTGCTTTTCGTAAGAGTGTTCCCACTTTTTGCTCTACTTCGGAATCTCGTAGATCAAACACTATAATTTATGAATTCACACTGCCCGAATCACGAAGTGGCGAAGTCGTTTAAAGATTTGCACTCAAAACGGTAACCAGGGTAAAATCTTTCAACTCGTGAATAGACGTCGCCAGGGTTTCGCGCCTCGGCGTTCGCCGAATTAATTTTTTCACTTTTACAGCCCCGAGGGCCGAGGACACGAGGTCTCGTCTTGATAACCCAGGTCAAGAACTAAATGCAAAAAGCTAACCATGGTAAAAGTTGTTCTCGGCATTTCGTCACTCGGCGCTATCTTTTTCAAAAGTCATAGCTTCTAATTCCCAACTCACGAAGGCACGATGTAATTATAACGTGATTAATTAATCGCCTAATCCAAGATTTTCTTCCCCTTAATTGAGTCTTAATTATCGCCATCTCGCGGTTTCGCGACTCGGCATACTAGTCTCCTAGAAATTTTTCTTCGAGGTTCCGAGTTGCAATGTGGCGAATAAAATGATTATAAAATTAATTATGCCCCAAATCACGATTACCGTTAATTAAGCCAAAGTCGGTCCTCGCGATCTCGCGAGTTGGAGACTCAAAGTGTTAAAAGGAAATCCACGATGTAACGAACGGCGAGAAGTTGATTAACGTTGGTAAGATTTGATAGATCAAKCTAAAGCAGATATATCTCGCGCCTCGAGGCTTGCACATTTCCCGAGGTAGCCATTTTTCTCCATACTTTGAATGACTGTCAAACCGCCAGAAATTTATGGCATTTATGGAGATATAGGGTAAATCTACGCATATAAGATTGGATTTTTACGCAATAAATTTATTTCTAATTACGATTTGACAGGCTTATTTTGAAAAGTACCGAGTTTTCAAATATATATAAGAGTTTCATTTCATTCTAACGAACGCATTTTCATAAGCACGCAAAGCTCATCACTTCTGAGTAAACTAATTTCTGCATGTATACGCAGTTTTATCGCAGAAGAGAGAAAACGCAAGCTTCGTCTATGGCTCCACGGAAAGCAGCGAAGGCGAATGTCGAGGTCGCAGGGCAAGGCTCAGACAATGTCTCTGACACTTCGCCCCGAAGTGTCGACTCGGTCCCCAACTGATCATTTGTTTCAGACATGCTGCAATCGGAATTGGTGGATTATTCAGACGACTCAGACGGTAATGAAAAGGATGATCTAAACACCAAATACAAGATAGTTGTCCAATCTGGAATGCACAGGGTAGCAGCCAGACCATGGTTTCTCCCATACTATGACATGATCGGATGGGCGTTGGATCACGTAGACATACCCACCAAGACTATCATGAACAGACAACGAGTCACGGTCGAGACTTTTCGACCAGAACATACACAAACCATGTATAAGCTCCCGACGATGTCTGAGTACACATATGGCATTGAGTTCCTGGAGGAATTCAAGGAGAAGGAGTGCACCCAGTATGATAAAACCATGCCAGGTTTGATAAAAGATTGGGTTTCGCGTAACGCAAAATTCAGAGCAAATGACCAGGGCATCTATTCAATCGCTTCGTTGGAGCCACAGTATAAATATGTGGCCATGATGACATGCCGGCTATTTGGGAGAGAGGACACATCGCATTTTTTCATTGTGTGGGTGCCTCTGATGTTTCGGGTCGCAAAAGGTTGCTCTTTTAATTGGGCGAAGATACTCTTGGATAGTTTGGCCGACCGGGTCACAGAGTATCGAGAGCAGAAGAAAAGTGGGAATCCGTCCTCATTCTTCATGTCCGCATATATTATGGACGCGATATGTTCCATGACACCATTTCCATTGATGAGTTGGGCTTGGACTCCGGCCGAAAGCAAACCCATACATGTGTATCAAGAAAAGCTATGGGAAAATAAAGCGGAAAGTTTCACATACAAAATTTTTAACTGGGTGATGGTGCCCCTGCATATCTCCATTTTTGGTCACCCACCACCTAGTGTCTCGGACAACATTGCAGCAAATCTAAGTGGCATAGCGGACTGGTACGTGGAGGCAGAATTCTCGTACTTCAGAGTGTTTGGGGATGTTGTCCCCCCAAATGCGCTGCCATTGTTCATTCCCGACAAGCTATCTTGTCGCGAGGTCGCCCGGTAGACAGTAATTGGCGGCGTGAGTAAAGAATTAAAAGGGTACTCAAAGAAGGTGTGGTCGTCTTTTCCCATTCGGCTGAATTCTTATTCTTTGTTATATTTTGGGCATGCCAAAGCCGAGGCTGCAGCCCTGGAAGACCTGAATTTGGTCTCCATCGAGTATAAGAAACATGATCCACAAAGGGTGGTGAGCAACCATTTAGCTAATTGTGGGCTCAAGAGATTTGAGCATGAGAATTCACCCCTGGATGACATTTTCTGAGGGGCAAGGTCTTATGAGGAAGTTCTAGCCTGGATCTGATCCTTAGCACCCGAAGACACAATCACTGTATTGAAATTCCAGGAACATAGACGAAGTTGTCTTCCCACTGTGTTGCGAGGAGGGAGTTCTGGTGTTTCCAAGACGGAACCGAAAGATGTTGAAGGGTCCAAGGACGCAACTCCTGACCCTGGAAAACACCAAGACAAGGAGGGACAAACAAAGAATCCCGAAGCGGAGGTAAATACTCCGGACCCACCAAAGAAACAGAACCCGAAGACCGAGATAAAGACTCCAGAACCACCAAAAAGGCAAATTCCTGTCAATACTCCAGGAAAATCAGCAAAACAAATTGGGGAACCCATCACTTCTGTCACCCCCTTGCAGTCAACACAGGGGAGTATCGAAGAAGGATGGATATTCAATGAGGAGTTGAGGCCCATAAGAGCAGAAGAACTTCCTCCGAACGAGTTTTTCTTTGATAAAAAGAGAAAAGCGGTGGTGAAAAGGGAATTTTACCAAGAGGGAGAGTCGACTGCTAAGAAGTTCAAAGTTATGACCGATGGAAAAAATAAAAAGAATGAGCAATTCGCCACGGAGATCGCAGGGACGCTGGGAGCATATGCATCGGCTAATAAATTCTCGGTCCAGCTTTTAAAGAACCATATCAAAAGAAAAAATCGCTTAATCAGGACTCTCGAGGCCAGATTGGCCTCGACCACGGAAAATGCTAGAGGCCAAGTGAGTTTGGAGATAGAGAAGGCCCGATTGGCTGATAAAAATGAAATAGAGGTACTCAAAACCAAGTTGGAGCAAGCACATCTAGTGGTCCAAGACGGTCGGATACAAGCGGGCCAACAGAGGATTATGATTGAAGAGCTACAGGCTCGGGTGGTGATCGTCGAAAGTAGAATGATCAATGTGGAGATGTTCAAATATCAGGCCATGGGAATTCGGAGCAGAATCTCTTCGGCTCAGCAGAGTTTGCTCGCCAAGATAGGAGAGATCCGGGAAAATTTTATGTTGGTAAATCAGGTTTCCGAGAACCTGACTGCCAGAGAAAGGGATGCAGAAGTAGCTTGGGTCGCCTTCCAAGAGGCGGTGATAGCCACAAAAAACAGAGTCTTGGCAGGTGCTCCCGGGCTCGCCATCCCAGAACAAACCAGAGGTAATATTCTGTTGAAGAATTGGGAGCACAACATTTCCCTAGGCAAGGAGCAAGCCCAAAAGGTAACCAATTCTTTAGAAGAAGCTTTTAATTCCTTAGACGGAGAATTGTTGGGTATGGACAGTGGAGGCGATCCAGAAGCATTAATGCAAATGAATGTGGAACAGATCTCATTTGATCTGAAAGAGAAGGATGAGATATATTCGGTCGATATCTCTCAAATAGATATGGTGGACATGGCCCAAATTGATAAGCACATGATCAAACCCAGCGTGAAACTAAGTGCCCTCGACATCGTCGGCGCACAACACCTGGCACTAAGTGAAGACAAAATAGGGGAGATGGAGCGATTGCTCTCTCCTCTGTCGTAACTAAAATTTTGCGACTATTGAGATTCTACCGACTTTGTAAAAATTGTATAAATATACCCCAGAGAGAAATAAACAGGGCTGGACCCTTTTTGAGATTTTGTAAGAGAGTTTTTACATTGAGATTTAATACAAGCAGATCCAAGATTCTCAATTCCGTCACTACTATATTACAAGTTTTCTTTCTTGTTCCTCATTTTCAATTTCAATTCATATTCATAATTGATGTGCTTCGTTATACTTTAGTACGACCACTACTATAACGAATAAATTTGGGTTTTTTGTAATTGTTTATTGTCTTTCCTCTGCACTAGCTATCAGCGGTGTAAGACTAATCTGTAGTTTCAGAATTATACTTGTATTTTTTGTTACATCGATTATTTTCTTACATATTTTCTTCTCACGTTTACTTCATGATATTTTTCCCTGGTAGGAACTTGACACTGTAAACGGATAAACGTTTTTCTCCCATCTCGCCCCCTTTACTAAAATATAATACAGTTACGGGAACGAGCCTTATATTTGCATCCATATTTTAGTTCTGCAACTGTAAGTTCTCTTTTATAAGACCCAACTGAGACAGCACTCAACCTTTCTTAAAGTTTTCCTACCTGTGTTGTTCCCCCATGACAGTTCCTATACCAAATCAACCTAACGTAGAACCCGGATTATTGAACCAAGCACATATCGCTTTAAACCTCTTCAACACCATCCTTAAAACAGCAACTAACTGGGCCGAACTTGAACAATCATGGGCAGCCATTGAGCGATATATAAATATCCAGGAACAGTTAGAAGCCAGACAATGCCAACGAAGAAATCTTCCATAGTTTCCTTCCCCGAAGGTTTGACGTTTCTACCTTCTCCACCTTTTAACCACTTTCGGATTCCTTGACACTGTACTTTTAAGCCTTAAGTATAGACTCAGGAACAACAGACTGCATCATTATGAAGGGAGAATTCCTGAGAAGAGGGGATGAGTTTACATATTTGGTGGTCATATTTAGCTGTTGGAGATCATTTGAGCACAATTGAGGTTGAGATATGTTCAAGGAGGGCCAAGTTATCATTTATTGGTTGTATTTTCACAATTTGGGTGCAAGGTTGATATATTTTATAGTGGTTCTAGCTATTGTTGGCTAGAGGGTTGTTTCTCTTCCTTGGAAGTCGATTTGAGTGTTGATTGAGGCTTCATATCTTGTTGGGGGCATCATTTCTCATTGATGGGAACCATTACTCATTGTTGGGTGCATTACACACTTGTTGGGCATCTTTCTCACCTGTTGGGAACATCATATGCTTTTTGGGCAATTTATTTACTCATGTGGGTCAATTTACTTCATGTTGGGCCAAAATTTGTGCACAAGGAATCGATTTATCTTGTGAAAGGGTTGCTACATCATCCCCAATAAACTATTGTAAAAACAAAAACAATATACTATTAGAATAATAGGTGTGCTCGTTTCACCATAGACAATATAGCAATATTGTCACCCAACCATAGGCCGAAGCCACCTCCAAGCACTTTAACCTTGACAGAGAGAATAATTCTAGAAGAAAACCCTAGAACCAATAGCCAATCAAGGTAGCGTACCACTCTCTAGAGCTAGCATACCAGACAGAAAGTCCAAACCATAACCAAGAGAAAGTCCAAGCCAAAGCCGTAAGATTCTAGTGGCAGCAGTTGCATCTCTTCTCCAAACTTGTGCACAACTAGTTTCTGCAGTTGTGAGAGAGAGTGTGAAAAATGAGCTCTAGCGCCATGTATTTATACTGCTCCATCTTAGTTGTCTGGGTTGACTTCTCTTCCTGGGGAATAATAACTCAATATTAATTATTTTATTCAAGCCCACTATTCTTCTAGAGTTATTATCCAATTCTTTAGTGTTTCTCTTGCTTCCCAGAATATTCTAGTCTCGTCAATATTACATGTAGAGGTTAATACCTCCCATATCTACCATAATATCAACACTCCCTCCTATCTAGGGAGGTATTAAAGGAAATGGTCTTGAGCACAAATAGACCATTCAACCGATATCATCATCATCACTATCGGTATCATATGATAGCATCAACTGCATCATCTCTCGAACCCATACTCCATATGAGTAATCGGGTATGATGTTGAATAAGTCACTCACTCCACAGAGTGATACAAGAATAATTTTTCTCATTTGGACATATGTCTTAGAAGAATAAGTGGTCCAACAGATGTTGGAAGCCACGTCATGGGCTACACAGACTATTCTTCTAATTCGTACATACGTCCTATAAGAATAACTGCCTTAGACCATTTTCCACCGGGAGAATGTCTATCCATCAGCGTACTGACTGGTAATCGTCTCCAACACTAGTGATAGTCTCCATGGAAATTAGAACAATGACATCCAATAGAACACAATTGTGTATATTCATAGCAGTATACAACTAATATCCAATGGTACACAACCACTCTTTGTAGCACACTTCTACTAACCAGTGACACACAGTCACTACCAGTGGATCACATCCACCACCGTAGCATACAACTATTGTCCAGAGACATACAGTCTCCACAATAATCATATCATCTGATATCAACCTGCATAAAACAATATCATGATATAAACTGAGTCAACTAGGTCATTCTTCCACTCACATATGTGATATCTAGAAGAGCATCTACCCTCAGAAAGTAAAACATCCGCCATGTGCTATTTGGACTGTTCTTCTCAAGCATAGAAGAATAATTGTCCCTGATTTTAGAGCCTGGACCATTCACCTAACTGGGACATTCCTCCGACACTAATCATAGTGCAACCTGGAAATAATTACTCTGCCCTAGGGAATTCCTGTCCCTGATTGATGAACATGGACCATTCACCTAACTAGGCCATTCATCCATCACTATTCTTAGTGCAACCTAGAGAGAATGAGTCTTCCCTAGGGAATGATTGTCTGGACCATTTCCTAAGGAAATGATTGTCCTGCACCAACCTCCAAAACAAACCATTCTTAGAAACTTCTCACAACTATGAACTTCGAAAGAATGATTGCCCGGCGAGGCAGACCATTCTACTTGACCACTACTTAGAGTGACAATCAAGAAGAATGTTTTTCCTAGACCATTCCCCCACACTGGCCACAAGGGGAATCATGATATATAGTACATCAACAATCTATCAAACCATTTTCATAACGAAAATGATTGCCCAATATGGACCATTTTCTGAACTGGAAAATGCCTGTCCGTCAAAAATCTCAAACCACTTTCCGAACTAGAAAGGAACTGCCCATCCTGGACCATTTTTCAAACTGGAAAATGATTTTCCATAAATCAATAATATATCATTTATCCCTCCCAAACTAGGAGTAATTGCTTCCTTTTCCAATAAGGAAGTCATCTCCACGAGCATCATCTTGTCTCTTAAATACGCAAACTTTTCATCTTGAACAGAGGCTTTAAAAAAAAAATTGTTATTTGCTCTTTGGTGGAGATATACTGGAAAACCACTTCTCTCTTCTGGACTTTATCACGGAGAATATAATGCTTTATCTCAATGTACTTCGGTCTTTCATGGAATACTGGTTTTCTCTGAAATCTTCACATAACTCTGATCATCACAATATATCATGGTCGAATTCAGCACTTTTGTTTACTGCTAGCTCATGACATCATGGAAAATCTCAAACTGAAACATATCCAAGTAGCACTTCTTATGTCATCATGATATTTCTCCATGGATTAGCAATCCACCATCCCAGACTTCTGAGTAACCACTTTGATACACTATCGTTGTCATAGAAAGTTTTCACCACACTTATCTTGTATATGAGATATTATGCATCAAGTTGTTTGAATCCATACAAGGTCTTCTTGTATCTGCATACATGGATCTCTTTTTGGTATAATCTTCTTTCTCAATTTTCTTTATTGGGAAGAACGGTCTTTTTACATGTAAATTCCAATCCATGGTAGCTGCGGGAGGTATATCTGGTTTATGAGATGTCGTCATAGTCTTCTCCTTCCTTATGGAAGAACCTCTGAATCTCGCAATGCTTCCATTCATAAGTATTTTTCACATTTTCTTACATACATTATTCTTTATCATAACTTCCATTTCTTCTTCTTGATTTCTTCTACTGGTTTCAAACCAAGATGGTAGTCTTATGATTCTCGGTATAATAACTAGTTGTTCTAGCTTTTCTTTCTTTCTTGGAATCTTCATGTTCTTCCACATGTTCCTCTTTAGATTTTGGGTCCATGGAGTCTTGTATAGATTCCATGCCCTGAAGATTACAATTTATTCCTTTCATCATAGGATCATGGATGTAGATGGAGAACCAAGGATACTTACTAAAACAACTGAGAGGGGGGGAGGGGTGAATCAGTTGTATATAAGCTTAAACAATTTTATACTTATTAAACCATTATTAATCTTTCTTCATGTGGTCATCAACAATGTACATCATATGAACAGTAAAAGTAAAAACCATCAGTCACACATGAAGTACACACAGAG
>ML776907.1:1136242-1149800 GCA_009831015.1 Picea engelmannii | reverse complement strand
ATATCTGGTTTATGAGATGTCGTCATAGTCTTCTCCTTCCTTATGGAAGAACCTCTGAATCTCGCAATGCTTCCATTCATAAGTATTTTTCACATTTTCTTACATACATTATTCTTTATCATAACTTCCATTTCTTCTTCTTGATTTCTTCTACTGGTTTCAAACCAAGATGGTAGTCTTATGATTCTCGGTATAATAACTAGTTGTTCTAGCTTTTCTTTCTTTCTTGGAATCTTCATGTTCTTCCACATGTTCCTCTTTAGATTTTGGGTCCATGGAGTCTTGTATAGATTCCATGCCCTGAAGATTACAATTTCTTCCTTTCATCATAGGATCATGGATGTAGATGGAGAACCAAGGATACTTAAGGCTTCTTTTCGAAGAAGAATTCTTCTAGAGTCAAATTGAGCACGTGTTGCTTATCATGGTTTCTACTTTCAATGGGAACATGGACATATACTTCATAATCCTCAATGGATCATATCATTTAGGATTAGCTCCCTCCTAATCCTTGATTCATGCATGAATGCATGCTCTTCTTTTGGAATTCTTTAATTAACTCCCTCCATCTAAGAGAGTCCACGCTTTTGTTTACATCTGTATTGCCTTCTGCAAAGTGTCACAAGTATTTTTCAAATTTCCTCTTGATCGTTGACTTATTTTTGTTTTGACTTCTTCTGGGTCTCTTCAAGTTTGATTATGATTTCGGCCTATCTGGAAGTTGTTACTTATATAATAGCTTCCATGGGAATTGTTACCAAATATTGTCAACATACTTCATCTTTTTCATGTGTATTGCTTGACTTGTAGTCATCGTGATAGCAATCCTTATCTTGTTATTCTTCCATAGGTATTGTTTCACTTGACCATCTTATCTTCTAAGAAATAGATATACATGATATGTATAGGAACTATGTAAACATGGTATGTACAAGAACTTTGAAGAATATTGTTACCTTGACTTAGAAGAAGAAGTTTGTTTTATCCTGCATGGCTTTCTTTGAGGGTTCCCTTTCTTCGGAAATTGTTGTTTCGTTTGTTTCCTTCCTTTTCTTTAAATCGAGATAGTGGTTCTTGTAGTGACCATATTTTCGACAGTTCAAACAATGTATCTTTGACATATCCTTTTCTTGATTTGGTTTCTTCCTTAAGCCAAACTTCTTCTTATTCTTGAAATTCTTGAACTTTACTGTGAAGGCTTGATCATCGTATTTCTTTTGGGATTTCTCTTTTGCATTAATCATTGATTCTTCTTGTGCACAACAAGTCCAAAGTTCTTCAAATGTGGGATACTCATTTTTTGTGTTCATGTGTGCAGAAAATGCATCCCATGTCTTGGGAAGGCCATTGAGTAGTTGATCTCTTAATTGAGAGATTTTCACAAAGTATGGTGGTATGTTATCATCATCATTAATTTTCATGTCACAGAGCTCATTCTTCAGACTCATTACTTGTACAATGTTTCTGACTGAGAAGAAATTAGTTAGGTCGTCATACACCTTCTTAGATGAGTCAAGATAAGAGATGTAGGGTATCAAGTGGTCTTTCACGGATTCAACTATGATATGCAAAGCATTGATGTCATTTTCCTTGAACTTCTCCATAACTGCAACATTCTGAGGTTCCTTCTCTTTTCCCACTTCAAATTTTGGTTCCATGATCTTTCCTTTCATGAGATCCAATACTTTATTCTTGGCAAGGATGAGGTCAATCCTTGTCTTCCATGCTCTGAAGTTAAAATCACCTTCTAACTTGTTTTCTGACTTCATAGAGTAAGTCATCATTGTTTGACTTGGTCAACCTTTGAATTTGACTTGGTCAACCTTTTATTTTGACCAAGAATTCAAACCTGACGTCTTGTCTTGTTGGGAGTACTAGGAGGTGCGCTACGCTAGGGTGCACTAGGCTATCCATAAATTAGGTCAAACTCTTCACTTAAGGTGCCTTAACAAGAGGGTTAGGGTTTCTTTGTTGTAACAAAACTTTGATTGCAACTGTAATTGAGAAAATCATCCCAATCTATATTCCAGTGGTTAGAATGTCTGAAGATATTGTGGGCCCGTAACCTGTTAGAATAATAGGTGTGCTCGTTTCACCATAGACAATATAGAAATAATGTCACTCAACCATATGCCGAAGCCACCCCCGAGAACCTTAACCTTGACATAGAGAATAATTTTGAAAGAAAACCCTAGAACCAATAGCCAATCAAGGTAGCGTACCTCTCTCCAGAGTTAGCATACCAGGCATAAAGTCCAAACCATAACCAAGAGAAATTCCAAGCCAAAACCACAAGATTCCAGTTGCAACAGCTGCAGCTGCAACTCTTCTTCAAACTTACGCACAATTGGTTTTCTATAGTTGCGAGAGTGCGTGACAAATGAGCTCTAGCACCCTATATTTATACTTCTCCATATTATCTTTCTGGGCCAACTTCTCTTCCCCGGGACTAATAACTCAATATTGATTATTTTATTTAAGTCTACTAGTCTTCTAGAGTTATTATCCAATTCTTTAGGGTTTATTTTACTTCCAAGAATTTCCTAGTCTCGTCGGGATTACATGTAGAGGTTAATACCTCCCACAGCTACCATAATATCAACATATACAGGCCTGTATATTACTCCAAAGTTTATTGTTTATTTCTCTTATTTATAGGCATTTTTGGGTTAATAAATTATTCAGAAATTGTATTGTGTATCTGTTGTTTGGGGTTTATATAAAATGACAAAATGTATTGTTGCCATATGATCTCATAGCACTAGTTTATGAGCATATGTTCTATGTATATCTATATGTATGTGTTAATAAGCAAACATAGTTGTTCATTATGGGTGAAGGAGATTTACATATAAATTGTTTGACTAAATGTCCACTTTGGTAAACTGAACCAAAAATCAAAGAAAATTAGCCAAGGACATTACACATATACTCCAAGAAAAGATGTGTCAATTAGGTTCCAAAGAATGAGAACTCCAAAAATCCAACCATCGGTACAAATAAGAAAGGGCACCTATATTTATAGAGTGATGCTCACATTCCTTTACAAAAAAACAATATTGTCTCATGTGATTCCTCAAATCTAGGCTTAAGAAAAGCATAATACAATTCTCCTACAACTAATTACTCTAAAACAACAATTAAAATAAAAGCGATCAAGCCACATGTATAATCATCCAAGTGAAATATCACCCCAAGAGAGGGATGCCCCCACTAAATGAGGAATGAAGTGGCTCCAAGATGCAACATTAGCCTCCAAAGGTCCCCAAAGTGTGTAGATGCTCCACCAACTCTTCAATATGTGGAAGTCAACACCTTTAATTTTCCTCCAAGGTGGACGTATGGGCCTCCAAGGAAAAAACGTCCTCAAATCCATGACATAAAACCCTCCAAAGGAGGTGACTCCTCCAAAACAGCTTCATAAGTCACGTTCAAGGTCAAAAACCTTCCATAAAAGTGCCATGTAAATCCCCTAGGTTCTTCCAATGTGGGCGCATAAGTCTTCTAATTAGAAGAGGCTCCAAAGCAATGAAATATCCCTCTCTAAGTGGATGGCCCTCTTTAAAACAACTCCATAAGCAATGTATGATGTCAAAAATGTGAAGTAAACAAAGTGCAATCATCATCCTTAGATTATGCCAACCTCCTCTCCTAGTGAAAGATTGGTCTAACAAGCGCACATGTGCTAAATGAAATCTCCATGCAAACTCCAAGGTGGACATTCTGTCAAATGAACTGACTGCCTCAAAATGAATGAATAAGGTGAGATTTCATAAATATGGAATGTGGCATAGCATGCAAAGCCCTGGCATACGAGAAATAGCTCAAAACAATGTGATGCAGGAGCATCGCTCCACCTCAGCACGTGTCAGTCGATTAACACGCATGGTGCACACTCAAGGAAAGGAGAGGCGTCGCCCTCTCATTTTTCCTCGAGAATCAAAAGCGTGATCCAGGAATTTAATGATGACAAGATGGAAGAGACAAGTTGTGCCTTCACACAAGCTAGAGATAAGGTCGTCATTAAGTGTTTCTGATTTGGAGCAGATTTCCATCATTGTAATTTGCCCATTAGACAGGCATTTTGAATGGTGATTTGACACCACTAGTTTAGCTTGGAGGGAAGCTCGTTGAGCCCCTCTTGTAAAAATATTCGTATTGTTTCCAAATAGAGAGAGTTGTAGTCGTAAGAAGATGCATAGGAGATATGGAGAGAAACTTGGAGAGTCAAGACTCAGTTGTAGCTCGGACTCCTGTATTGTAATGAACATTCTACCATTAATAGAAAATAACAGTTTTTCCTACTATCAATTTTCTATGTAATGGATATTTCGTGTTGAATGTCATCTGTATAAATTTGAATTGTAGATGACTGTTATAAATCGTCTGCAGGGATAGAGATACAGTTTTCTATCTGTGAGTGTGTCGGGTTAAGTCTAGTTCTCTAGGCTAAGTGCAAGGAGTACGTGAAAGAGTGAGGAAAATCTGTGAGCCGACACAAGGAGTGTGTGTATGAACTCAGTGGAGTTAGAAGAGAAACTGTCAGGAGGGCATACCGGATTAATTCACAGACTCAAGAGGAAATTTCAAGGTGGTTAAGTACCTTGGAAAGAAAGATTGTGTAGGAGGAAACACAGCGCAGAGTTATTGAACACTTTGAAACACTCTTCCAGGAGGGCATAGAGCATGTATGGGAGAGTACAAGAGAAACATTGTTGGAAGTGTTGGAATCCTTAAGAGAATCCCAGGGTTACTAAACACTCTGAGGAAGGAAGGATTTGCAAGAGTGCATTGACAAAGGAAAGGAGATGCCCTAAAGCCTTCCGTAAAGCTAAGGGAGAAGTCGTCGAACAACTGAGTCGAGCGCAAGAAGTGCACCAAGGAAACTGTAAGTCCATATTACAAGCTCAGGGAGAAGAGCATAAGTTGTCAGGAGGGCAGGAGAACGTTCACTGAAGGATGTAGAGGAACGAGGAACCTTGGAAGTTTTCAAGCCGAGAAAAGTCGCAGAAAAGTAGGCACAGAACTCTGCAAGGAGTGCAGAAGAGTTCTAGAATAGCTTAAGTCTCGAAGAAGGAATTTTCTCTAAGTGTGCAAAGGGGTCGAGGACTTTTCGAAGTCCCGAAGACCATAAAATCGTTCATCATCAGATAGACAGGTGGAAGCATAATTGAGAGTTCGACGACTCGAACTTTGGAAGAATTGCGAGAAGAACAATTCAAACTTCGCGGAGGGCGAAGTGCGGGGTGATTCTGGACCGTTGGATCCACGAGGATGCATGGTGGAGATCTAAGTATTTCGAAGGAAGAACCCTTCGGAGAAAATTCAAGGAGGAGAATACTCGAAGATATGGGAGCCGAATAAATCCTAGCCATTTTTTGCAAATCGGGGAAAAGCAGATTTGGGAGAAGAAAGGACTCATGAAGTCCGAACTAGTGATTTGATCTCTACCATCAAGCGCGAGGAGACGTGGACTGTAGATTTTCTACCGAATAATTCACCGATTCGGGAATCGGGAAAAAGGGAGTAAACATCTCGCGAAAGGTTCAAAGCATAGAGTCGCAAAGGGAGCTAGCCCATGGCCATAGCCCGTGGTCACATCAAAGGGGAGCCTAGCATAGAGAGCTAGTGTCGTTGGCATTAAGATTTGAAAATCTCTAAGGAGAAGGTTTGCGGTTGCCACACAACCTGCATCAAGAAGGAAGAAGGGCATGTGTCAAGTTAAATTGGTTCTCATCAGGAGCCCGACGAGCCATTCGGTTTGGTGACTTGAACGATCCTAGACCGGGAGGTCAAGAAGCCCTTTGGAGGGAAGGGGGGTCTGCGCCAGAAAGTGGTATCATAGCTAATGCAGAATTGATTTATGTAGACAAGGGAGACATAGTGTGATACTCTGTTGAGGCTGTTGCAAGGTGTGAAACAGATGGTAAACAAACAGGTGGGATGTAGGTGAAGCAATATGGTCGTTGGAAGTTGTGGGCATGGTCAAGGAGAAATCTACCTGCAGAAAAGAAAAGCGAAGATAGACACGGAGCTCAGGGAAATCCGGGCAGAAATGGAGACGCTAGCATTGAATATGTAGCAGGAGGAAAGGGTACGATGGAGGTATGAATGGCCCTTGAAGAGAACAACTAAATGGATTGTTCAGAAGTTGTTGGTCAAAGGGAAGCAACAGGTGTTAAAAAGGGGGTTGAGGTATGCTGAAAACATCAGTGATGAGGGAAAGAGATTTGGCAAGAGTCTCATAGGCTTCCAAGTGGGCAATGAGAAGGGATCAGTAGATCTCGTAAACTGCCAGGAGGGAAAAGGAGACATCCCAAATTGCCAAGTGGGCAAGGAGGAAGAGATGAGCTCAGTTGAGAATTCACATCAGGGGGTGTTGACAAATGAAGAGGAGGCGGAAGAGAGATCTCGTTCGGGAGAAGATTCATGCAGAACTGCAAGCCGCATGAATGAAGATGATGACAATTTGGAAAATTTCATCACAACGGAGGAGAAGGATCAAAGGAACATTCTGATCATTGGAGGAGTCGAGATATTCCTTCCAAGTAGTCGAGGAGAGTCTAGCACAGATGTTGTGGATCCGATAAAAGGACAACAAGTTGAGACTGTCGTGGAGAAGGAGGAATAGATACTGAAATGTGTCCCCACAAAAGAGGAATGCCCAGTTGGATTACTCACTCAGTGAGAAATGGAGTTAAAAGCATTGGAGGATTGGTTGGATAGTTCAGTGCCAGAAGGTGGTTGTCGTGAGATAGCCATGCCAGAGGAGACACACCAACACGAGTTACAGTTGGTGGAAGATGGAGTTGAACCAACACAAGAGAAACTGACAGGAGCAAATATGTCTGAAGGAAAAGCTAAGCAGAAGCTCAGTGATGCGAAGTCTGCAAAAGTGGAGACTGCAACAGGGTGGCAAGCTAAGGCCACAAGATATGAGGAGGAGAACTTGGGAGATCGATTTGATTTACCGATTGACAAGGAAGTGCAGCACATTGGTTTGCAAAAGGAGAGTTAGCCAATGGAGCAGTTGGATGAGGTGATTGAGGAGATAAGGAAGTTGATGTTGGGGTCGGCAGAGGAAGCGGTCAGCAAGGGGAGGTTGGACAAAAGGAAACCTGCACGAGCAGTAGGGATGATGCAGGAGAAGCAGCAACAAGGAAGAGCAGCCGAGAGACAACTCCAGAAGAAAGTTTTGGATTCAGAAGGATTTCAACCACGCTGGAAAGCTCATGAGTAGGAGCTCATGATTTTCATAGTCGTGGAGTATGATGCAGGAGCATCGCTCCACCTTAGAACGCACCAACCTATTAACATGCATGGTGTGTATTCAAGGAAGGGAGAGACGTCACCCTCTCATTTTGCCTCGAGAATCAAAAGCGTGATCCTTAATGATGACAAGATGGAAGAGCCAAGTTGTGCCTTCGCACAAGCTGGAGATAAGGTTGCCATTAAGTGGTTGACGGTATGAGGAATTTGCATCCGATTTGGAGAAGATTTCCATCATTGTAAATTTCCCATTAGATAGGCGTTTTGAATGGTGATTTGACACCACTAGTTTAGCTTGGAGGGAACCTCGTTGAGCCCCTCTTGTATACATCTTTGTATTGTTTCCAAATAGAGAGAGTTGTAGTCGTAGGCAGATGCATAGTATATATGGAGAGAAACTCAAAGAGTCGAGACTTAGTTGTAGCTCGGACTCCTTTATTGTAATGAACATTCTACCATTAATAGAAAATAACAATTTTTCTTGTTATCAATTTTTTGTGTAATGGATATTTCGTGTTGAATGTCATGTATATGCATTTGAATTGTAGATGAATGTTAGAAATCGTCTGCAGGGATAGAGATATAGTTTTCTATCTGTGAGTGTGTCAGGTTAAGTTTGTTTCTCTAGGCTAAGTGCAAGGAGTGCGCGACAGAGTGAGGAAACTTTGTGAGCCAATGCAAGGAGTGTGTGTCTGAACTCAGTGGAGTCAGAAGAGAAACTGTCAGGAGGGAATACTAGATTAATTCACAGACTCGAGAGGAAATTTCAAGGTGGTTAAGTGCCTTGGAAAGAAAGACTGTGTAGGAGGAAACACAACATAGAGTTACTGAACACTCTGAAACACTCTGCCAGGAGGGCATAGAGAAAGTACGAGAGTGTACAATAGAAACATTGTTGGAAGTGTTGGAATCCTTAAGAGAATCCCAGGGTTAGTGAACACTCTTAGGAAGAAAGGATTTGCAAGAGTGCATCGAAAAAGGAAAGGAGATGCCCTAAACCCTTCCATAAAGCTAAGGGAGAATTCGTCGAAGACCTAAGTTGAGCGCGAGTGCACCAGGGAGACTGTAAGTCCATATTACAAGCTCATGGAGAAGAGCATAAGTTTCCAGGAGGGCAAGAGAACGTTCACTGAAGGATGTAGAGGAACAGGGAACCTTGGAAGTTTTCAAGCAGAGTAAAGTCTCAGAAGATCCTGCACAGAACTCTGCAAGGAGTGAAGAAGCGTTCGAGAATAGCTTAAGTCTCGAAGAAGGAATTTGTGCTAAGTGTGCAAAGGGGTCGAGGAATTTATGAAGCCCCGAAGACCATAAAATCGTCCATCATTAGGTAGACAGGTGGAAGCAGATCCGAGATTTTGAGGACTCGAACTTCGGAAGAATTGCAAGAAGAACAATTCAAACTTCGCGGAGGGCGAAGTGTGGGGTGATTCTGGAACATTGGATCCAAGAGGACGCGTGGCGGAGATCTACGTATTTTGGAGGAAGAACCCTTTGGAGAAAAGTCAAGGAGGAGAATACCTGAAGAGATGGGAGCCAAAGCAATCCTAGCCATCCATCAAGATAGGATGTGTGGCGAGAGATCAACACTTCGTTGGTTCGCAAATCAGGGAAAACCAGAGTTGGGAGAAGAAAGGACTCATGAAGTCTGAACTCATGATTTGATCTCTACCGTCGAGCGCGAGGAGACGTGGACCGTATATTTGGTCCCAAAGAATTTGCCAATTCGGGAATCGGGAAAAAGGGAGTAAATAGCTCGCGAAAGGTCTGAAGCGCGAAGTCGCGAAGGGAGTTGGCCCACATTCATAGCTCGTAGTCACATCAAAGGGGAGCCTAGCATAGAGAGCTAGTGTCATTGGCGTTAAGAGTTGAAAAGCGCTAAGGAGAAGGTTTGTGGTTGCCACACAACCTGCGTCGAGAAGGAAGAAGGGTCGGTGTCAAGTTAAATTGGTTCCCATCAGGAGCCCGACGAGCCATTCGGTTCTGTGACTTGAACGATCCTAGACCGGGAGGTCGAGCAACCCTTTGGAGGGAAGGGGGGTTTGCACCACAATGTTAACCAATGCCTTAGGAACTATGAACTACTTCAATAAACATGAGTTGCATGGGGAAATGTGAAGATGCCAAAAAATCAACTACCCCAAATTAATCATGCCACGTCATCAAACACTCCAACTCATAAAAAAAAGTAAGTGTCCCAACTATCCAAAGCTCATAAATACAAGGGCTATGTAATAACCCCCCTCCCCCCAACTGCTATAATAATTTTCTACTTGCTATTGTTATATTTATGTGGTTACTTGGTTGAGGACTTTCTTCAAACAATTTGCTAACATGCTCTAGAACCCTTGTAACAGCCCTCTTATGTATGTTGTAGAGTTTTAAGTGTATTCTCGGGCTATGCCTTATGTCAAACACTTTGCTGGAACACTCCAAATTCACTATAAATACCACTTTTTTGTTTGTTGTAGGGTTCTTAGGTTTATTTCTGGTGTGGGATTTATGTCAAACACTTGGTAAACTCACTCAAAACTCACTGAAACCATCTTGCATGATGTTGTTATTTTATGTGTTTGTTGATTGGTGTTATTATTTATGGTTTTCAATGGATAACATGAGATTTTGGGTGCCAATTAAATGTGAATAATACAAACAATTTATAACAACAAGAATGCACTAAATTAACCTTTCCAAACAAGAAATGAACACCACAAAATCGTCCCCTATAGGAATTATGGCGGCCTTATGCAACAGATGTCAGCTTAAGAAAATGGAGTCTTGATATGACAGATCGATTACTAACGGTCCATTTAAATAATACAACTGTTCTTCATTTTTGTAACTTGTATCTGTTTTTAGAATTATGAGGAAGTCAGAACGTTTTAAATTCCTCACGAAATTCCTCTATATATGCTTGGCCTCCTGAGTATAAAAAGGGGGGAGAAAGGAGGACCCTGCCCTCTGTGCAGGAAAACTTTTTAAATCTCTAGGGTTGGAATGAATACATGGAAGCAAAGGAAAATTTTGGACTTTTTATGAAAAGATTCTAATTGGTGGTGTTATGAGTCTCGTTCTCTCTCATAGTGTGTGATTCTTGTTATTCTATATTTCATTTTTCTTTCTTATGTCTGAACTGAGAAATTAAAAGTCCAAAATTCATTATTCAGTGCTCTCGGCTTGGCAATTTAGACTATGTTTATCTCTTCTAAACCATTTCAGAATTCATTACTATAATGCTCTGATAATAGTTACATGTTTCTTTTCTTCTGATACCATCTAAATTTTCAAGCATAAACTCAGAAGTCACTTCCTCATTTAGCCTTTTCCTCTTAACTGTTTTCATGATTTGGCAATGCATCCTACATTCTTGACCCCATATCCCAAAGGTCATCTTCAACCCTTCAACAATTTTATCAAAAACCTCAAAACAGACCAAATCTAGCCACTGATTTCCATAGATATATCAAGCGACGCGAGAGAGCCCTATCTGAATTGAGTAGGCTAGTGCCTCATCTCTAAAGCCGGTTGAAACAGTTACCTCTGTCATTTGTCCATTCAGCCGAACAGAATTTACAGAGTGCTAACAGTGACCCTATGCCAAATTGATGGGTAACATGGTCTTTTGTTCTTCACTTTGATTGCATGCCTTTGACATTGTATGATTATGTAGCATTAAAACATCTAAGAAACAAGGAACTAATTAACACAAATATTTCCATTGCAATTGTATCCATAGAGAACACGAGCATCCCAAAATGGGAATAATATCGATTGGTTTGGTTCCATATAAAATGAGAAATTAATCACTCTTCTAATTGGTGTAGTACTGTGTAATTATCCTTGTTCATTTGAGGTCAATGCCAAACTCTCATTCACACTCCAAATTCTAGATTGTTGAACCATCCTACAAAAAGTGTATTTCTTCTCAAACAAAAATGAAAAGATGAGATGAAAAGTAATTATATAATCCAAATCAAGCCAAATTAAATTGCAATCATTCCCAAACAGATACAAAGTTCACTAGAAAATCTATAAAGTGTTTTGTTTGAAAAGTATAAAAAAACAAAAAAATGTTGGAAAACCTTTTGCAATGGTAAAACTTGGACATGGCTCTAATTGCATATGGAGATTTATTATTTAAGTTTGTATAAACACCTTATAAGTCTTTAAGATAGGGATTGGTGCCCTAGAACTAACAAGAAAGTCATGTGGGGCCGTTATAATTTTGGGTGCTTGAAGGAAATCAATTGTGCTTGGATAAAGTCGATTGATAAATCCACCTCGGTGAATGTTGAAGAAAAGTGAAGACCTTAGGGCCATTAAGATCAAACATATTGGGAATGTACATTGCATTGAAATACTGTTAAGCCCTAATATTGGTTCATTACCCCTTAATTGGGGCATATTATATTAGTAATGTTATTTTATTTATGTCGGTTTTAGGCCATTAGTTGTAATTATACCTCCTAGTCTCCTATATATACTAAGGAGACATTTTCATTTTGAATCATATTGTACTTGAACATTTAAGTGGGGTAAAAGGAGGTTGCCCCCTCGAAGAGGATTATTATCTCTTATTCAAGGCATTGAGTACTTTTTCTGAAGTTTTTCTATTCTATAGTGATGTTTGGTTCTTAACATATGGTATCAGATCTCAAGCTCTTAGGGTTTCGCTGCTACATCTAAGACACCTTGGAATTTTTGCTATAACTTTGTTTCTACAACGTTTCAGAAGGTACAGCTTGGAGGATATTTAGTAGACATATCAAGGTACATTGGGTTCAAACTTTAGCTCATGAGGCCTTATACTTTCATAGATACAACCTGTACAAGATAGGGTTCTGGAATCATCCTGAACTGAGTCATTCCGGCATTTTCACTATAAAAAAAAAATTGTAACGTTTCAGACCCTAAACTCTGGAGGATATTTATAGAAATTAGAAATCTATCTGTGGTAAAATGTTCAGCTTCTGGGTCATCTTAAATTTGTAGATACACCTTGTGTAATATAGGGTATCTTACTAGTCTCAAGAAGGTGTTCCAGGTAAAACAATCATAACTTTTTCCTAAAGTATCCAAATTGAGTGGGACTGGTTTCATTGGATCGTGGAAACTCTGTAGTATTTCTGGTGCAAGTTTCATAATTTTATATCAATTATTTTGGGCGGGGCACGCTATAAAAATGAGATCTCCTGGAAAGGACAAAAATCGGCAAGTTGTGGGAAAGTTAACGTAAATTCCACTTGGCACATCCAATTTTGATCAGACCTATGGCATTGCAGAGAAGAAATATCAGAGAATTACATAAAATAAAGTTTCATACCCAGAAGGGCCGAAACTTGGGAGATACAACAAAAGAAATATTGTCTAACAGAACCACCTAAAAATCAATGTTCAAAAGTGATACTTTGCCAACATACCACCCAAAAAGGGAACTTCTACACCAACTAAGCCTCCAGAAAATCCTACTTGGACTCTTGATGAAGGTGAAGAAATGTGTAGGGACATAAATGATTTACAAAAGAAGATAGTAACAAAAGATGAAGTACAAGAGATGATGGATTCAATGGAAGCTAAGTTGGATACTAAGATGGATGGCTTAAAAGGGGAGATCATGGAAGTATTGAAAAATTTCGTAACAGAGAAGACACCCGAAAGTGAAAATGCATCCCATGAAATTCATGATGAGGACACAAGGAAAGTGAATCAAGAATGGAGAAACTTAAACTTTGGTTTGAAGACCAACCACATTCCTAAGATTGATATGAGGAAGTTCGATGGCAAGGACCCAATCACATGGATACTTCATATGGAGCAATTCATTGATCTCCATAATGTGCCACATACACAAAAGGTACAAATTGCTTCTTTATATTTAGAACCTAATCAATTTGTATGGTATCGATGGCTTTGTTCTCGTAAATCACTCGTCACTTGGACGATTTTCACAGAAGAAATGATAGCACACTATGAGGCTACAAGGAGCAATACCTTCTTTAGCCAATTGATAAATCTCAAGCAAAAGGGTTTAGTTACCGAGCACATTGAGAACTTCCAAAGATTGAATATAAAGGTAACTGATATTCCACATGAGCACTTGATTGATGTATTCATAGGGACTTTCAAGGATAACATTCAACATGAGGTTTGCCTTTGGGAACCCAAATCATTGGAGAATGCATTTAAGGTGGCAAGAAATGTTGAAAGTAAAAATACGGCTATGGCTACTAGAAGGACCAATCCTAACATCTATAGAGAGAACAATGCTCCTTCTTCTAAAACACCTCAACCT
>ML776907.1:1092742-1105645 GCA_009831015.1 Picea engelmannii | reverse complement strand
ACAACCCCCCTTGGCTTCTCTAGGAGTAAGCCTAGAAGGAAGAGGTTCTAGTCAAGGTGACAGTGTGGACTAAGAACCTAGGCATTGTGCCTCCAAGGACACACTAAGTGAGCAGGACTTAGCTCACATTAGCAAGTGTGTATAAGGACGGCAACAGGCTTTATTTCCTCAAAACATGTCAAAACATGTTTCCCAAATTTTAGCACTTGCTGATTTTTTATGATTTATTTTGACTTTTTTGGGTTTTTTGAGTAAAATTGATTTTTAAGTAATTAAAATCACTAATTTTACTCAACCAAGTGGGTACTTAGGTAATATGGGTGCTCTAGGTCCAAAAATGAGCACCCCCAAACCATATGAAGTCCCCTAGTACCACTTTTTTAATACATCTTTATTTTTTTATTAAAAATTCTCGTTTTGCGGAAAAATTTTAATTAACTGAAAAATAAAAATAAAACTAAGGGAGACTTAGCACATTTTCATAAGACTCTAGGAGTATGTTTAGCATGGTAATACACATTAGACGCTAGGCTTAGATCCATGCTAAGGCCTAACCATGGGTATATACTCCAACTCTAGAGGGATTGACTAAAAAAACTCATAAATTATAAATCGCCTAAATGGAAAAATATAATAAATAAGTAAAAAAAACACTCCAAAGTATAACTCATGATTACGACTAAGGTGGCTAAGACCTTTTACAAGTTCATCATGCAACATCTTTTATTACAATTTTTTATGGGAATGTGAAAAAGGTTGGTCTTAATGACCGGCTGAACTTCTGACTCTGAATTTTGAACATGAAAATGTTCAATCTTTGGCGGCTCGTTGGAAGTCCATCCTAGTGCAACTTGGTGGATAACAGTCCAGAAGGGATAGAACAAGGCATGTGCTCATAGCCTCCTTCATCTTCTCAAATGTCCGTTGTGACTCCTCTGTCCACTGAAAGGCACCCTTTTTGGTCAAATCTGTGAGTGGTGCTCCTAACTGCGAAAAACCCCTGACAAACCTCCTGTAATAACTGCACATCCCAAAGAATCTCTTTAAATCTGTCAAACTCCTGGGTGTTGGCCAATCCAAAATGGCCCTGATCTTCTCCTGATGTACCCGAATCCCCTGTGCACTGATGATGTGGCCCAAGTAAAGAAACTCTGTCATCCTGAACTCACACTTGGACTCTTTGGCGTATAGTGACTGCGCCTCCATGATTCTCAACACCTCCTCCAAGTGCGCCATATGCTCCTGCCATGTCTTGCTCTAGACCAAAATGTCATCGAAGAAAACCAAAACTGATTTCCTCAACTGCCCCCTGAATATGTGGTTCATGCAAGACTGAAATATAGCTAGTGCATTGGTTAGCCAGAATGGTATAACCAGAAACTCGAAATGGCCAAAATGGCACTGAAATGTCATCTTCTCTATGTCTTGCTCTTTGATGTTGATCTGATGATATCCAGAGCGTAGATCAATCTTCGAGAAGAAAACTGCCCCATGCAGCTCATCCATCAACTCGTCAATGCGAGGGATAGGATACCGATTCTTGATGTTTTTCTTATTCAAGGCCCGGTAATCGATGCACATCCTCACGGTACCATCCTTCTTCAAGACTAAGACAATTGAAGAGGCGAATGGACTGCTACTAGGTCTGATGTGTCCCATCGCCAACAATTCCTTGATTGTTTTTTCTATCTCATCCTTGAACCTCTTAGGATGACGATGGGGGGGGGTGATCATGGGTTTGGCCCCCTCCTCCAACTCAATGGTATGCTCAAATCCCCCATCCAGCGGTCTTCCTGGTGGAATCAACCCAAAAACCTGATGATGTCGTCCCAACAAGTTCTTGATCTCTGTCTGATACTACTGTCGACCCTCGGAATCCTTCCACGTAGTGATCAAGCACTCTGCGGAAAATGTTGCCTCCCCATGCCTGAAGATCCTCTCCATCCTCTTGGCTGAGACTGTCTTGGGTGCTCCTGTCGACATGCCCCTGGGGACAACCCTCTTCCCGTCACTGTCTCTAAATCCCATCTCCAAGGTTTGGTAGTTGGTGGTGATTTTACCCAAGGTGATCAACCACTGGACTCCCAAAACCACATTTGTGTCTGATAGGTCAACCACATAAAATGTATCTCTCACGGTGTAGTTGCCTAACTTGATCTCCAAGTCCGGAACTCTGTCTAGACACTCCACTGTATGGCCATCTTCTACTGCGACATCAAATCCCTCAAACTCCTCTGTTTGAAGGGTCTGTCTAGATACTAATGAAGCGTCGATGAAGTTGTGGGTGGCTCCACCATCTATCAAGGTGATTACCCGTTGCCCCTGAATAGTCCCTCTGATCCGGAGGGTGTCATACCTGGGAACACCAGAAAGGGTCGCTATGACTCCTCCCTTTGTTGGTTTCCGTCTGCTAGCCTGCTTAGGAGGCTGTGGAACTAACGGTGGGTGGGCCCCTGCCAGTGTCGATGGTCTACAAGGAGGTTGTTCCTCCGCCTACTCTAACGACTCCTCTGAGCTGGTGGATCCACCGTCCTGCTCCTCCTCCTCATTGTCCACACTGTCTATTGCCACCTCAATATAGTGAATCTCTCCCTTGCCCATGCACTTGTGGCCTGGGACCCAAGGATCCTGCAGTTGAAGCAAAGCTTCTTCCTCATAAGCTCTCGCCTCATCTCATCATCCAGCTTCTCCTTGCCCTTCCATTCTCTCTGGAATGGCTTCTGGTCTCGATCCTTCTGTGGTACGAAGGGTTTGGAAAAGGGTTTAGTTTTTGGCACTGAGTCCGCCAAATCTCTAGTGCGCAAGACGGCATCCTACAAGGTGTGAGGCCGATATGCCTTCACCCATCCTCTCAAGGGTTCTGTGAGCCCTTCTATGAATAACATGATCAACCAGGGCTCAGATATATCTGTCACTGCCACTGCTACCCGCTGAAACTCTGAGATGAATGCCTATGCTGTGTCAGTTTGTCTCAACTGGGCTAGATCTCTGAAATGGATCTCTGGATCCCTCCTGTCAAATCTGTCCATGAGTCTCTCTGTGAACTCCCTGTAGGAGGTAATGCGACTGTGGCCCAATGTCACCAATCCATGATACCACCACTCGTGTGCCTCACCCTCCAAGTGTAAGATAGCGAAATTGATGGCCTCTGTCTCGGTCATCTGGTTGAGCTTGTAGTAGGTGTCTAGCTTCTGTACGCAAGCTCTGGCGGTGCATTTGGACGATCCGTCGAAAGAAGGGATGGTGAGTTTACCAACTTTCCGGATGAAATCAATGTTATGCCCCTGTTGCTGCTGCGGCCCTCCTCTCTATGGCTCTCTGGGGCGATTCCTAAGTGTGATTCCACAATACTCGACTAGGGTCATGTCCTGATGGAAGTCACGGCCCAATGTTGCATACTCCCTCTGATACTCTGCAATGTCCTCTGCATGAGTGGGCGGTCTCTGTGCTATCGGAAATTGTGTTGCTACCGGGGGTGCCCTCTAGAAACTGGGAAACAAAGGTCTGGGAATCCTACTCGCAGAGGTGTATGTGCGAGTGGGTGACTGGGGTCTACTGCCTACCCCTGAGTTCCCCAGTGCTGCATGTGGGGCTTGTGTTCCCAGCGTGCCCACCATAGCCAATCTATCAACCACCTGTGCCAAGGACTGAGACATGGTCTACTGACTAGACAACATATCGTTGATAACCTGCATGAAGGTTGCCTTTGGTTCCATGGGGGCCTTACCGCTGCCCTCTGGTCGCTCATATCTGTCTCCTAGCATCCTCTCTTCCTCGCGCTCAGCCTCACGCTCTACTCTTCTCTCTGCTTCTCTGTGTGCCTCTTCCTCTTCCTCTGAGCTGGAGGGAAAGGAGGAAAGTCAAGCCTGGGCCTTCTTTCCTTACGCCTGTTGTATGTGACATATTCGTCACCTACGTGCTCATGGCCATCTGGGTCTTCTGCTTCACTCATCGTCTTTAGTAACAGGCTGGCAAGACAAAAGATCTGATACCACTGAAATATCCATGATCCCACTGATCTGGATATCTACTGCTAATCTAGTATTTTGTTTCACGGATTTGATACTCTGGGGGTTTCTCGATGCGTTTTATCTTCAGACCTGATACTCTGGGGCTTTGTGGATGCGTTTTAGTTATGTGCTTGAGACGTTTTGTGATTGTCGCATGTGCATGTTATACATTATGGTTTAAACAATATATATATGATGCATGCGGAAATAAGGAACAACCACCACCCAATAATATGCATTATGAGATTTAAGCAGGGAAATACAATGAAATACTGGAAATATAGAAAATAGTCATTAGTTAGATCTCATGGATCGTCACTGGAATACAAGCAAATAACATAAAATACCCATGACTAGAAGATGAAGGCAGATCTGATGCATGCACAAATAAATCGGCAAAATCCACAGTTCTGGCAAAGCACGGTAACTGCTACAAACTGGAAAACTCGTCTGGAAGTCTATAACCGTCGGAATGAGTTGGAAACTGTCTCAACAGGAGCGCCCTGGCCTCTAGACCGATCCCGGTGATTGTCGGATGGAAGATTTGTCCTTTGAGGCTCCGTATCTCACCACTTGGGGGTCTGCGCACCTCCTAGACTCTCTGAATGCGCCCAAATGATTCCCCCAACGGAATCGGATGATATATGACTCAAAATGATCGCCCTGGCTAATGTTGAACTGGGTCGAAGGGGTTTCCTCGAATCTGATCTGATACTCCATCTATAACCCCAACTGTCCTTCCACAAGAGTTGTGCCCTAGATGACTGAATGTTGCACTCGGAAAGATTCCACCGTCAGAATCTAATGGGAGGTGGCTCAATCTATGTGCCCTGGCTGGAACTCAACTAGGTCGGAAGGGATCTGCAATACGAGCTCTGATCTCGTGCAGCTACAAAAACCCTCTCCGTGACTTGTGCCCACTGGCTGAGCTGCGCAACACTGCGAACTGGATACTCCTGAATCGCATGGTGATATCCCTGGATGGCATTTCCGATGGGCTAGGGTGTGTCTCTCAACACCGAAACCGATCAATGGTGGTGGCTTCCTCTAGAAATCCACTAAACAGTAGAAGTCAAATCTCCTCCTTTGGGAACTCTCTCAACATCAAATCATAACATAGCATAATGAGGAATTAGGTCGAATTCCTCCCTTTATACTCTTCTCGATCTAATTCACCATTGACCTCACTTAAGCTAGGCGCTTTTCCTCCTAAGTTGAGTAATTAATTAATTAAGTCCCCCCTTAACACCTTTTCATTCTATTTCTCCGTTGACTTAGGCTTAACTTTTAAGTGACTTTTCCTATGTTTTTTGGCTTAATTCATCGTTTAGCCATCAATTCTCCCTTATTTCTCCTCTCATTCCCTGTTTGTGCCAAACTATAGTCTACGGGAACAAATAGACTACTAAGTCACTCCCTTCTGGCCTACTCTTGGGAACAGGACATCACAACTCTTAGAAGTCTTTGGAGGATCAGGAATCAGGATCTTGTTCTTCCATCCTACTTTCTCTCTGAAGCACATTAGGAAGTCTTCGGAATGAAGGCTGGTTTTGGACAGGATGGTTCTGGGCTCTGGGAGCAGGTCTCAAGGCATGGCCAAACTGCCTGTGTTCTTTATTATAAGCACAGATAAATTTTACTGTCATAAATGATTTTAATAACAGAACTAAAACATGAACCGTATCTGAGTCAACATAAAATATGACTTATTTCAAAGTAATTATCATTAAATTAATGGAAATGTGAGTTGTTTTCTTCTTACCTGGTTTCCAATGGCTGCGCAAAAGCCACATCCAGCATCTATGCAACCATTGCAGTTCCAGAGAGGCTTTCTGGATTCAAGGAGTGACGGACAGGCATAACCAGCTTTTTCAAGTGTCTGGTATACATCAACAGCAGCCACGTCAAGTGAAGTCCAATAAAATGCGCCTGACAGAATGCCAAGGGATACAAAGACACCAGATAAACTGGTTAGGACCAGAAATCTTCTTCCACATCTATCTATAAGAGATATGCCAATAATAGAGCCAATAGCATTCATTCCAGAAACCATAAGAGATAGCAACAAGGCAGTTTTATTTGAAACAAAACCAGCCAGCTCAACAATAGTGGGACTGTAATACATAACAGTATTGATGCCAGTTAATTGCTGAAACGCCTGCACATCACTCAAGACAGACATCAGGATTCAGAACAGAGGCATGTTTCCATCAAAAATTCACATTAGAGAATAAATATTTTCAACAAATATACAGATGAAATGTCTAGTAGAGAAGACGAAGCCAAATACAAATGTTTTGCAAAGATTGTGTGCATTGCTCTTTTCCTTATACCTGTAGACCAACCCCAGCAAGTAAAGCAAGTCTTATTTCCTTTTTGCTAAACAAGCTAAAGTATCCAATTCTTTCCATGGACTGCACCTGCTGAAGCTCTTCTTCAACTGCAGAAGAGAGCTGTTCAATTTCACCCTTCAAGCGGTCTGATTCATATATTTTTTCAAGAACTGCAACAGCTTCAACTTGCTTGTTCTACATGTGTAGTAGATATAATTAAGTCTCATCCACATTTGAAAATGCTTGCTAAGTTTAAGCTCTCAGATAAAATGGAAATACCTTTATAAATAGCCATCGTGGAGACTCTGGCAAGAACAACATCAATACAAACTGCAGCACGGCAGGTAATGCAGATGCACCAAGCATCCAACGCCATGTCCCTGGTACCTAGAAAGTTAAGAGTCCCAAACACTATCAGCTAACAAAATACTTGAAAATTGTTTAACAAAATAGTAAATTTCCTATGTAATGACATTCAGAACCAACTTCCAGACTTTAGAGTCTAAAATTTAAACCAGTCATCAGCCAAAATGAGTATTTAACTCAATACTCAATATTATTTACTGCCACGCCCACTAGATACGAGTATTCTAAGCTAAAAATTCTGCATGACTTCTTTGTAAATTTCTTTCATAAATGAAACCTGAAAGGCCAGTTTATTTTTACCAAAAGTGATAGCAAACCAATATCTCAGTAAATAAGAAATAGAACAGAAAGGAAAATGTTCTAGATGAGCCAAAGGGACATTGGTTCACTGGTGAGGTAGACCCAGTGTCAAGCCATCTTCCAGGGTTCCATTTCCACTGGATCTGCCCCACCGGTATGGCATGAGTTCAAAAAAAGGGACGAGGCCAGGTTCAAGTCTCGGATGACTTGGCACAATAGATACCCCTCAAACCTGGCCTCTAAGCGGAAGGAAGTCTATTCTTTGTGCTGCAGCTCCTCAGGGCATGTTTCTTGAAAGTTGAAACACTTACAGAAGAAGTTCTAGACGAGATACATGCACAAGCTTCTTACCTCAGTGAATGCTAAATTCACAAGATAGGACAGAAACTGCCCGCCGGTTATCATTAGCACATTCACAGACACTAGTCCTCCTCTTATTTCAGAAGGTGAAACTTCGGCAATATATATTGGAGCAGTGATTGATGCGACACCAACACCAAAGCCTACTAAAAGCCTACCAAGAATAAGTACATATGGATCTGGTGCAGCAGCCATACAGACTGATCCAGTCACAAAAACAAAATCAGCCAAAAGAGTTGTTTTCTTGCGCCCATAAGTATCATTAAGCCATCCACCTAAAGCAGCTCCAATAATAGCACCTGCTACTGCCATGCTAACAATAGTTTCCTGTCAAACCCAAGTATGTTGTTAATAGGTGCAAACAGAGCTCCACAAAAAGAGGAAAGTAGATTTAGAAAGATATCAACCAGAAAGGAAAGCAAAGAACCAATCCTTGAAAGAACATGGTGAAGCACTGGTTGACTCAGGAATTCAACTGCAATTAGAAGATTTTCATTTTGGTGAAAAAAGGTAAACAACTCCCAGGGAAGGGGAGCTAAAATTCTGTGATGTAATAAAAATAAGAATGGTTTCTATCCTAGCCATGTAGCTTGTATGAAAGCAATACTGATGACAACCATGGACACCTGTAGAAATGTACTCTCATTCACTGTTTTAAATTCATCACGAATGTAGAGAAGGGCTCCTGATATGACACCTGCATAGACAAATACCATCATTAGACTCAATATCTGACCCTCATCAGCAAGTGCACATGAATAAGAGCAATCAGTGAAATTAGATGAACTATGATCACGAGAAGCAGAAGCAGAATAAACCCCAAAAATTAATACAGTATATAATGACTATTAAACACACAGTGAGTAAAACAGATGCTTAGCTATAGAAATCTAACAGCTCAGTCCAACTTACAAATAGGTAAACAACAGAAAGGGACATCATGAAAGATAAAATTCCACCTTCATCGGCTCTTGCATTGCTTTTGGAAGGATGGCTTGTTGAACCATGGAGATTATCCAGAACCAACTTTTAATGGTAGTTTATTTGGCTCGAAATTTTCTTCCCAATTTCTAGACCAATCATATGAGGAAGATACATAATTTGTCAAACCGATTGCCACTTAAGGCTTGTCCTCTAATTTAGTACTATTTTTTACAGAAATTTCCCACATCATCTTATGCCTTTTCATGTTTTATATTGATTTTGAGAGTTCCGTACATGGGAAACATTTCCCTAGAAAATGCTTATTTAATATTAGAAAACAGGTTTCTACATAGTTTCTGAACACAATATCAGATTGTATAGAGTTCGTTCCCTCCAAAGCTTTGGCTTAAGCCTTACTCAAATAGAGCATGTCATGCTTTCATTATCTACACTGTTCTGATTGTCCCACAAATATCCATGTGCACGTGCTCTAAGTAAACAAGCTAATGCTTAGTTGTATCTCCTATATTTCTGCAAGATTATCAAGATGCACAATGCCTACAAAAGGTCTCTTTGCAAGACCAAAAACTGTCTATTGAAAATCTGCTCCCTTGTCAATACTTTTAAGAAATAGAAATCAACAATAGTCTGGACATGCTAGAAACAATGTAAATTTTAAGGGTGAAACTGTTGATGTCATAACTAGGTAAAAATAGCATCAGCAGTGATGTGACACCTCTTTAAAGAACAATATACAACAATACATCATCTTTTAGAATTCAATAATCTCAGCCAGTGAGCCATTGAGCATAAAAAGCACAAACAGTTGGTGTTCCATGAAAACTTGCCAGGCATGTTTATTTGAAAACATTAAACATATTGTTGGTCATAATGGTTTAAGGCGTTTTTAAAAAAGTCGGCGAGGGGTCTGGAAAAAATCGTTTCAGCAAAAGTTGGAAAAAGTCGGCAAAAAATCAGAAAACCACAACAAACATTAAAAGATACAAATTATATTCATTTTTTTCAAAATTTTAAACATATAAAGCAACAGCAACATCAGATAAACACATTGGCACATAAATATGGAGAAATCACTAATATATATGTAGTGGATGCCAAATAAAAAATTATACATCAAAGTCGATACTGAATCCTGAAGGGCCAAAAGTTAGAATGTAATGTCGCCCACCTCTTGATAAGAGGTTAGGAGAGACTTAGTAGTCTAGTTGTCCCCACTAGACTATAGTCTCATGAGTCATGGAGACTAAGAAACCCCAAAGTATTCACCTAAGCACAATGTTATAATTTAAAAGTGACTTTGGGGAGAAAAGGTAAAGTAAGTGGAGGAAAAGACCACATGAGGAAAAGCAAAGAGTTAACCTTAGGAGGTGGTCAACTAACTCAACTGAGAAATAGAACAGGGGTATAAAAAGAAAAGGAGGGCGCCTCACTCATCATTTTGGTTATTATTACTTTTGCATCTTCAGCTCTAGAGCCAAAGACGTTTTGAGGGTTTTGGGATAACAAACCCTAGAAATCAGCTTGGTGGTGAAAGATCCCACCTATCCTAGTCCAAGATTGGTCACGGAGCTGCAATATTCCTCCCCCACCATTCTACAACAGCTACAGGTTATTCAGCCATTGGAGAAAGAGGTAATGTGTAATGTCCCCCACCTCTTAATGAAGAGGTTGTGAGAGACTTAGTAGTCTAGTTGTCCCCACTAGACTATAGTCTCATGCATTATGGGGACAAAGACACCCCAAAGCAATTACCTAAGCACAATGTTATAATTTTAAGTTGACTTTGGGAGAAAAGGTAAAATGAAGAATAGAAAAGAACATGTGGGGAAAAGCTAGGAGTTAACCTCAGGGGTTAACTAACTCAACAGAGAAATAGTTCAGGGGTATAAAAGAAAGGAAGGGCGCACTTCTCACGTAGTTTGGATTATAATCACTTTTGCATTTTGGGCTCTTGAGCACAAAGACATTTTCAGGGTTTGAGGTTACAAACCCTAGAGATCACCTCGGTAATGAAAGATTCCACCCATCTGTTGATTTTTCAATAAGCTAGGCTTAAGCATGAAGTTCATTCCATTTTAGCATTTTACTTAAACCATAAACAATTTGTTGCAGCAACCAAGATCACAAGAAGAAACACCATGCACAAGTACACAATAAGTATCCTAGGAAACCCTTCTCAACAAGGGAAGAAAACCCAACCAATCCTTTGCCATATTCTTCAAGAGAAAGACCTCCACCACCAAGAAAACCTAGCACACAAAAGGGTGCTTACAAACCCTAGAAGACTAGCGCCCAAGAGAGGTACGCACTTTTCCCAAGTAGATGTGCTTGCTGAAATTTCCAAACTCACACAAAAGATATGATTCCTCAATGGGGAATTTACCTTTACTTATATTAGACTTGACCTGTCAACAGAAGTGTTTATTGGCACAACAGGGACGACCTCTCTAACTCACAATATAATTAATAATAACCAGATTAATTATCTTTTACATTAATTATCAATTACATTAAGGTGGGGCCAACCTGTATCCTTTACATTAAAATTAGGGTTACAGGTAGGTCTGACTCTTGAACAATATAGCAAGGGATCTCATACACCCACTAGTGCTCAGCCACTAGGGGCACATCCATAGGGATGTCCATATCTCTATCTCACTGTGTCTCACAGGAGAACCACACTCACTAGTGCTCAGCCACTAGAAACACGTTCACCTGTGCTCGTCCACAGGCACGTCCACTCAACAAATCTTCTTTCCCACTGCATTACACAGGAGAGTCATCTGGAGTTCATCATCTCAACTCTCTGCTCAGAGGAGGCTAATACATCATCTTCATCTTTGTCTCACAACGATGCACCCAGCTCATGGGAATTCACACGTTCACATTGTGATCAGCCACAGGCACGTCCAACTAAGCAGATCTCCTTTCTCACCGTGTTACACATGAGAATCATCTGAAGTTCTTCTCAACTCTCTGTAAGGAGGAGGCCATCACTACATTCCAGCTCTGTCTCAGATAGGAACCACACACCCATCTCAGGGGCTCTCTCTCAGGTCTGTGTCCTGGAGGATGTCTCACGCAGTTGGAATCATCAACACTCCCTCTCAACTAGGGAGGCCTTCTCCATCAGGCCAAGTCTCGCACGGCAGTACTTGAACTTTGTCTTGGTTGTAGTCATCAACACTCCCTCTCAACTAAAGAGGTATTCTTCACCAAGCCAATTTGGTGAAGATGTCTGCAATCTGCTCTTGTGTAGGAAGGTACAACATGTGTATTGTTTTCCTCTACATCATGTCTCTGAAAATGATATTTTATCTCAACGTGTGTCGATCTTATCATGAAACACAAGGTTCTCAAAGAGCTTTACACAGCTCTGGTTATAATCATAGAATCCATCTCATGATCAAGTAAATCTATCAGAAGTTTATGAAGCCGCACTGCTTCGCCCACTCAATGATATATACTCTGCTTCTGTGGTACTCAAGGCCAGAGAGATTTGTTTCCAGCTGCACTAGGAAACCATGGCAAACTTCATGGTAAAACAACAACCAGATGTGCTCTTCCGGTCCACTGTATTTTCTGCTCAATCTGTATCGGCATATCCCTGCAAACTCAAGTTTAAAGGCTGGGCCGGTAGTTTGGGTTTGCCTGTGAAGAATTGGCAAGGCTGGCAGGATCGGACATGCTGATAGGCGTCTGAGAACAAAGTAGGCCAATAGTACCCTGCTCTCAAAATCTTGTGGGCAGTGGTACGTGCAGCGTAATGCCCACCACAGTATCCAGAGTGTAATTCCTTCAAGATCTTCTTTGACTCATCCTGGTTCACGCATCGAAGTATAACACCGTCTGGATTTCTCCATCCAAGCCCATCCTCCGTTAAGCAATACTTCATCGCTTTCAATCTCAAAGCTCTCCTTTTGTGATCCACCAGATGATCCGGACATGACAAGTTCTTCAAGTAATAGATTATGTCAGAGTACCACTCATCATGTTCTAACTTGCTGGTCATCACATTCACCTGCTCGCTGTTTATCTGCTCGCTCTCACCCATCCGTATAGCTTCTTGGTTGCTTTCAGTGAGCATCTGGGCCAATCCCTGTCCCTTTATTATTTTGGTGGGTTTTATTTCCAAGTCGTATTCCTGAATTTTCGAAACCCACTTTCCCCTGGTACCCATGCAGTCCTATTGTGACAAGACATCCTTCACGGCTGGATACGGGACATAAGCCTTGATCTTGTTGTAACCGACGTAGTTTCTGAAATGCTGGAGGGATTTGACCAAAGCGTAAGCTTGTTTCTCCGTAATGGTGTAGTTCAACTCTGAATCTCTCAAAACTTTGCTCATAAAGGCCACGGGATGTTCAAAGTTATCAGCATCCTTCTGCATCAACACTCCCGCAATGGTATCCTGGGACGCAAAAGAGAAAATGATGAAGTCTCGTGAAAATCAGGACTGATCAGAACGGGGGCTTGTGATATGGCATTCTTGATATCTTCAAAAGATCTGTCGGCTTCTCTTCCCCATCTGAAAGCAACATCCTTCTTCAGCAAAGCAATCAAGGGTTTTATCCTTTCAGCGAAGTTAG
>ML776907.1:1028676-1042202 GCA_009831015.1 Picea engelmannii | reverse complement strand
CGACCGCAGCAATTCAACCAGAAGAACCAACAGATCCAGAAGAGGGGGAGCGCCTTTTTCATTCACAGATGTGGGTGAAGGGGACCCCGCTGCATTTTATTGTTGATAGCGAAAGCCAGAAGAACCTCATCTCAGCAGAGGTCATTAAACAGTTGGGATTGTCGACAACACCACACCCGCAACCATACAGCATCGGGTGGCTTCGCCAAGGACGAGATCTTCGTGTCAACCAGCAGTTTCGATTGTCATACGGTATCCAGCCCTTCAAGGATGAGGTATTATGTGATGTTGCCCCACTGGATGTTTGTGATGTTCTCTTGGGCCAACCATATATGTGGAAGCGCCATGTTGTTTATAAGTCTCGACCCCGTAGTGTCATTGTTACTTTGGGGGGTCATCTCTACAAAATACCAGAGGTAGTTTTGACTATTGTTCCACCTAAAAAGTGTCGCAAGGTAGTATCTCATACTGCAAAATTTAGCTTCTTCACAATTTGTTCAAAAGGGGAACAGAAGGACACTGCAACCACTACAACCTCGCCCCCTGCACCTTCTATCCAACAGAAGCAAGTCGACAAGGTTGCAGCAAAGCGCAAAGATTCCTTCTGCACACCTTCCTCTCATGTAGCTCGACTTGTTGAACAGCCTCAACTTCAACAAGTTCATGACAGACTTCCACAAACTAAGCAGTGCGATGTCTCCAACAATACAAGCAGCTCACCAAGATGCAGATCTAGCATACGCTTTTCCCTCTCCCCCGGGAACTCAACGCAATGGAGACCATTGCTTCCTAAGGAGGGAGGATTGATCCAGGTGGATATCGGTGGCCACCCACCTTTTCCGACTGGCTCAAAATAATTTTCTGGTTGTTTTGGCAATTTACTATTTTTAGCAGGTTTTAACTTCGAGGGCCATTTTGAGGGCCTAAATGAAGGTTTTTCGAGATCGAGGTTCTCAATGATAGTCAAAGGCATGATTGAGCCCCCAAAATGAATCTCCTCGACAATACCTTTCCAACGAGCTTCGTATGCAAAAGTTACGACCCCGGGAAGTTGATGTACTCACTTACCCAAACGGGGCCCACATGACTTTTGGCGCTTCATCTCCTAGGGTTAGGTTTTTGGATGTCTAGGACTTTTGGCATTCCCGTTTATTGTAAAAAGGCCTCTAGAGCCTCATTGTAATCATCTTCTCACAGATGCGAGTAGCTGTCACATCTCTTCTCAGAGATAAGATATCACCATTCTAGCGAGTCTTTCACTCTGTACTTTTACAGTGTCTGTACATTTATTTCATTAATAGAAATCGTGTATTACTGTATATCTGTGACTCTTTTTATATTTCCGCTATATCTCTGTTACATTGTTGTCTCTCTTGCAATATCTCTGAATATTTCTATGTTATATCTCCGCTCTCATTTCGTGCCGAAAATAATGCGGATCAGACGAGCACATGTCCCCAAGTAGGAGCCAGATGTTATCCCCATTTTGTGGATAACTAAGGAGATTATGTCTCCAGGGCCTCAGGTTGCAGATATGGAATGTCGATAGACTACATGACCAGCAGTACCCTTTTGCACAGATGGAAAACCAACTCACCACCACAGATGGTCACAGATTTGCAGATAGCATCCACCACATCAGCTGGCTTCCGGAAGGCAGTGGGCCTTGCTCCATGAGGTACAAGTCAGTATTATAGTGAGCATCATTTCAATATTTAAGCCAATTGAGTATGTTGTATCTTAGATTGCTCTAGATTTCATGATATATGCTTGGACATGATGACTCCTGCCCTGCTTCACCTTGGTGGTTGACATTGTGCCCTAGTAAGTGGTCTTCCTTGGGGATGGGTTTGCTACTAGCAACTCCCTTAAAGAGCCATCATACCATTCCTGACCATACTTGCCACTTTCCATCATTATTCCCCTCCATTTCCTTATCTCTTGGGATTTTAGGGTGTCTTGACCCAAGAAGGGTTTGTCCCTCATTCTTGGGAAGGGGTTGAAGGCCTAGAGGGATTGATAATGGGTAAAAGATAAAAGCCTTGGATAAACCTTCCAGATGCTTTGCCCAGGGATCACCCAAGAAAGCAGTGAAACATTTATCTTTGAGTAAAGGGGACCCACATATAATAAAAAATGATTAAAAGGTTAGTTGAAGGATAGGAGGTCTCATCACAAGCCGACCTATCACGTCCATGAATATCTAGTGGTACGACATTGCCATCATCTGGTCACCAAACCAGGGTAATGGCTCTCAGTTGCATGGCTGAGAGAAAGGGGTCTCATCACGAGCCAGCCTTCTCATTTCCACTAGGTGTTTGTGGGTGACATTGCCATCATCTGGTCACCACGCCAAGGTAGTGATCTTCAACCTTTCCTTATGTTATATTGAAAGAAAATACAAAGAAAGAAAGATAAAAGGCAGTTGATGGGCTTGGAAAAAGTGCATTGTAGACGAAGGTACCACACACCCTCTACAAAGGCACCCATGAATGAGACACTGCGACCCCTTGTATGTTATGGGCCCTATGCCCATTAAGTCTTGACCCCAACCACTTCATCCACTTTACATGGCTTAGAGAGGGATCTCTTGGAGACTCTCCTTGACCTAAAGCAAGATCTACCCAATAGGACACCTCGTCAACCCTCCCATATTCAAGCTTGACAAGTCGCATAGTGTCTTTGAGCAATTAATTGTTTGATATAGTGACCTTTGATGCACATGCTTAGATAGCTCATTTATTGATTGGATTCACTTATCATGATGTTATGACTTGAGATCCTTGGAGGGCGTGCTCATTTGTCTTTGCAAGACCTAGTTGGTGGACAGTTTTGGGAGAACAAGCCTAGCTTGGGCTTCCATGGGGCTACAAGCCCACAGATTGGATGCCAAGGGCCCGCATGCCGGATGAGAAAGATCAGACTTGGAAGGCCTTGAGATTGACTTGGATGACATAGCCTAGCCCCCACATACCAAACGATTTTCCTAGGAGAGGCAAAACATCACTCCTAGAGGCATGACATCACCTAGGGGGGTTAGGGCTTGGTGGTGAGGTGTCGCTCATTGACACATGGACGTTTTGAGGAGAAGAGGGTCTTCACCATGATGAGATTGTGTAGATGCTTGACATGTGACCTTTGGAGGCCTACCCATGCTTCTCCAACATCAACTTCTTCAAAGTGGCAAAACAGCCCCTAAAGGGGAGACGTCCATGTAAAATTAGGGTTTATTTGTGCAAAAGTGAAACTTTAAATGAATTGTTTAATATTACTTTGTTAAAGGGGGCAAGATTAGGGTTGTTGACCCCTAGTCTTGTGGTTTACCCTTTAATTTATGGACAAGTCACCTTGGTGACATTTTGTATAAATAAGAGATCATAAGATCTCATTTTGTCATAACTCTTCCTCATTGTGAGATGTAATGGTCTGAAATTTTCGCTATCTTTGGCAATATTGTCTCTTTTAGCTCTTGTTTATGGTTATCTCTTGATGTTATGGTTGATGGGAGCGATGCGCTAGCCTTGGAAGGCTTGTCTCTTGCTATTGTGGTGGATTATCTTGGCATTTTTCCTTGAATTGGTATGCTCTTTACTTTCATGCTATCATTTGTTTCAAGTCAAGGTTATTGTGCTAGGAGCTAGGTGGGAAGTATAAGGGCATACACCCCCACCATAGTCTTCATCATTTTATACTTCATGTTATTGGTTAAACAAGGGTTTGCTAAGAGAAGTATAAGGGCATACACTCTCCTAGCTTAAACCCTAGCTAGAGAAACTTGCCTTGGGAAGTAAAAGGGCTTACACCCCCAAGGAGATAACTTCTCTAGCTCTTTCTTTTTCATGACCCCATTAACCCAATAATTAAGAGCACCAGTCATTTATTATAGCATTGGAGAAATAAAATATTGCATTGGGAAACATGATTTTTGGTCATTTTTACTTCTTGCAAAGTGGATTGTATTCCTTGTGCCTTGGGCACCTCACGGCCACTAGGGCATCCCCATCAAGGGGCAACTTCTTGCTTCTGTTATAAAATTACATCTTCAGCCATTAGGGCTGTAGAAACCCTAACTTATTTTCTTGAATAACTCTCTTATCAACCATTGGATTTTGCTCAAAGTTTGCACACTTATTCGTCTTGGTCTAGTGCATGTTTTGGCAAAGTTTGAGGGGATTTCAGTGGTTGATTTTCTTGTTGTAATACATTGAATGTTACAGACATAAGGCTGGTATAATTTGCTGCAGACAAGTGTTTACAAAAGCCTTATCTTTTCATGCTAGAATATTGGTTTTTGTCTTGAGTTTAGCTAGTCATCTACTAGTCTTTCTCTTGCATTTTCTACTTGACCTCTAACATTTATTGAGCAGCTTATAGTTCCATATTATTGTTGATATATATTGTTATCTATTGCTGCAAATTAGGGACAGAAAGCTTAATTTGCTGATCCAACTAACATACATCATTGCAAAGCGGTTTTTCTTGTGTCTCGGGCAAGTATTTCACCATTTATAGGTTACTCAACATACTTGCCAACCCTTGGACCTTCCCAAGACTTCATTCCACACATTTCACTCCACTTAGACTTGACCTCTAGGGGCTTCACTTCCATCTCTATCCATATCCATCTCATTCCCCCTAGGGTCATCGGGATCGCCTCCCTAGTCACCCTTGAAGTGTGGGACCTACATCAAGGTGACATTGGGTATAGGATTACCAAGTTGTAGCACTTGCTTTGTGGTTGTGTCAGGCTTTTCCCAACCTACAACTTACGTTATAACAAAACCCAACACATGTTGTCATCATCAAAAGCTCAACGTCCAAGGTGGAGAAAGGATGCAGCATCTCATCTCTGCATGATGATGGTAAGTGTTAAGTATGGCGAGGAACTTGAACGTTACCCTCGTGAAGCCCCCCAGTAATACCCCTTTTCCTTGAGGGTGACAACACGGGACTAGAGTACAAATGATGGCCACCAAGGTGAAATAACGAAACAACAAAACTTCTTGAGCTTATGATTCATTATCCAACTTCAACAAATGATCCTCATTCACATGCCTAGTATGTTAAGCACAACACTTCATATGACAAAAGTGTTGGAGTTGAGGGTTTTTGGGCTTTGAGTTGAGGGTTGTTTATGCATCAGCTTGGCTCTTGTTAAGTTTTGAGCTATTATTAGGTTTCTTTTCAATTTACTAGATAACAATATCATATGTATGATCACTGAGAGAAACACAATCACAAGATACACAAAATTTATCCTGGGAAACCCTCATGGGGGAGAAAACCCAACAAAACCTTCCTTAATATAGATAGCCAATACAATACCAAGACAATAAACCAAAACACTAGAGAAAATCCAACACTGAGCAATGCGCCTCTCTCTTCCTTCTCCCAACTGCAGCTACCAAACTTGCACATTTGATGAGTGATCCCGAATATATTTGCAGAACGAAATGAATACAGATTATTATCAAAAGATGTTTAACACAGAATAATAGATATACAGTAAATCTGATTTCTATTCAATAAGGAAATAAGCTGAAACTCTAAATTGCAGCGGAAACAAGCTTGCTAGAATGGTGGCGACTTATCTCTGAGAAGAGATGTGACGGCTACGCTCATTCGCAAGAAGATGATTACAATGAGGCTCTGAAGGCCTTTTTACCATAAACAGGAATGTCAATAACCCTAGACATCCAAAAAACCTAACCCTAGGAGATGAAGCGCCAAAAGTAATGTGGGCCCTGTTTGGGTAAGTGAGTACATTAACTTCCCGGGGTCGTAACTTTTGCATACGATCTTCGTTTTAGACGCACGATAGCCCGTTGGAAAGGTCTATCTAAGGACTACACATTTTGCTTCTATCTATCAAAGGTTGGTCTAATTGTGGCGAGCCCTAAAAAATATTGTTTAGGGCCTCAAAACGGCCCCGCAAGTCAGGGACCCGAAAACTAGGGAAAAAACTACCAAACTGGAAAACTGCCAAAATGAGCCAGTTGGAATAGGTGGAAAGCCACCGACATCTATCTGGATCAATCCTCCCCTCTTAGGAAGCAATGGTCTCCATTGCGTTGAGTTCCCCCATCAGATTAGGAAGTTTCTGCTGAATTTGGTCTCATGTGAGCCACTTGCCTTGGTGCAGGAGCTGCCCTACTTTGACAACTCGATAAAGATGGATCCTTTGCTGGTGAGTGCCCTTGATCTGTTTGTCCACAATCTGATCACTGGATGCCTGTTGTATGCAATCGGGGTTGAGCTATGTTGGTGTCAGTTGTTCTGTTATCTCTGAGGTGTCCAATAATGGTGGGAAATACAGTCGAAGGATATCCACGTTGAACATTGGGTGCAAGCCAAGGAAAGGAGGAGTGTTGAGCTCTAAAGCATCATCACCCACATCCTTGGTGATGGTGTACGGCCCATAACGGAGTAGACGAAGCTTCCAATGGGGTCATGTAAGGTGCTCTTTCTGCAAGTGCAACCAAACTTTGTCACCCACCTGAAACTTATGTGGCACCCGATGTTGATCCTGGCGTTGCTTGTACTTGTCATTGGACTTCTATAGGATATCCTGAACCTGTTGGTGGATGTGTTGGATCCGCTCGATGAACCGGGTGGCTTTGTCAACTTCAGTTGGAGCAGGAGATGAGTCAGTCGAGGTGACCGCAAGGGGTAGTGCAACATCTATGGGACCCAATGGTTGGAATCCCAACCCCACCTGAAAGGGGTTGTGGTCGGTTGAGCTATGCAGGGCTCGATTGTAGCTATGTTGAACATAGGGGAGACTCTCATCCCATGTGCGAGGGTGCTTGGAATTATACATGCGCAAGATGTGCATGATCATTCGATTTACTACCTCAGTTTGGCCATTTGTCTGGGGGTGGAAGGTCGTGGATTTGGTGAGCTTGGTATCCAGCAGTGACCAGAGGCTTGACCAGAATGTGCTAAGAAATCGACATTCCCGATCTGAGACAATGGTTTGTGGGATTCCAAAATGTACCCAGACTCGTTCAAAGAAGAGTTTGGCAATGGTCGTTGTTGTGATGCTCTTCTTGCAGGCGGCCAGAATCGCCATCTTAGAAAAACGATCGACAACCACAAAAACACAGTCATTGCCCCGCTTGGTGGACGGGAGGCCCGACATGTAGTCCATTGAGATGGATTCCCATGGCCTATCAGGAGTAGGAAGAGGGGTGTACAGGCCCTATTTCTAGTGGTCGGTTTGGCAATCGTGCAGGCAGTGTAGGACCTGATATACTTGCTGACCTCCTGTCGAAGTTTCAGCTTGTAGAAATGTTTCTGCAGCATTGCCACTGTCTTTTCGATGCCAAAGTGTCCTGCCAACCGACTATAGTGGGCTTCCCAAATAAACTTCGTTCACTCGTTTGATGGAACGCATATATGGCCCAAACAGCACAGCAACCCATCCTGAAGATGGAAATTAGCGACAACTACGTTTGCGCCCAACATTTGGTAGTTGGTGGCGAAGTCCGGGTTTGTCTCATAAAGTTGGGGCCATCCAGAGGTCTTATGGCCGCAAGAGTCTAGCACCGTGGTGAGTACCGCGACTGGCAGTCTACTGAGGCAATCAATGACGCAGTTGGTGCTTCTCGTTTTATACTTGATGTTGAAGTGGAATTGATGCAAGTACGTGGACCACTCATGATGGCGGTCATTCTGCAATTTGTCTTGTGTCTGCATGAACTGTAGTGGCTTATGATCAGTGTGGATGACTGTCTCCTTCCCAAGAACGTAATGTCTCCACTGGCGACAGGCTTGCACAATGGAGTACATTTCTTTGTCGTAAGTAGGGTAATTACGGACAACATCTGATAGTGTCTCACTATGATAGGCCACGGGGTGGCCGTGCGGAGTGAGAACGGCACCCACAACATAGTCTGAAGCATCTATCTCTATCTCAAAGGGTTGTTGCAGGTCCAGTCGTGAAAGTATTAGGGCTGAGCACAAGCACTGCTTCAAATCATCGAACGCTTGTTGTTGGGACCGGCCCCACACAAATTTCGTCGTACCACCACCCCTGGTTACTTGGCTAAGGGTCCATGCAATATGGGAAAATCCCAACGCGAACCTTGGGTAGAAATTGGCAAGGCCCAAGAAGCTCCAAAGCTCAGTGAGTATGGTTGGGGCTAGCTAGTCACGGATGACTTGGATTTTGGTTAGATCCAAATGTACACCATGTTGATCAATAATGTAGCCCAGGTAATGAACCTTGTCCATGCCGAAGGAGCATTTTTCCAAGTTGGCGTAGAGTTGGTGTTGCCGCAGGATGTGCAGAACCTGTTGAATATGTTGCAAGTGTTTTGCCCAAGTCTTGTTGTAAATGAAGATGTCATCCAGATACACCACTACAAAAGTATTGGTGAATGGTCGCAGGATATCGCCCATCATCTTCATGAAAGTGGCTGGAACATTTGTCAAACCAAAGGGCATGACCAACCATTCAAAAAGACCTTCCTTTAACTTGAAGGCGATCTTCCATACATCGTTTTCTTCTATGGGGACCTGGTGGTATCCAAACATCAGATCAATCTTACTTAAGTATTTGGCCCCCGTGAGCTGATCAAGGAGGTTGTCGATTCGAGGAATCAGGTACCGGTTTCTGACTGTGATTTTATTCAGGGCCCGGTAATCAATGCAGAGTCGCCAAGTTCCATCTTCTTCTGTACCAGGACGATTGGGCTCCCGCAAGGTGACGAGCTAGGACGAATGTGCCCCTTGTGGAGAAGTTCTTGGATCTGCCGCTTGATCTCCTCATTCTCTAACAGACTGGCGATAGACTGGCCCATTGGAAAGCGGTGCGCCAGGGTTAGATCGATGGAGTGCTTGACCTCACAGTGCAGAGGTACCCCGATAGGTGAGGAGAAGATATCTGAGTATTCTTCCACAACCTTATCCACTTGCTTCTGTTGTGTGGAGAGGTCGACCACGGAGACCCTGGATGTGGCTACGATCTTTCGCTCATTCTAAGAGCGAATCATGAAGAAAACAAACTTCCATGTCTGAGAGATGACCTTTCTGCATTGCTTGGCAGAGATCAAGGAAATAGCACTCGGTGGGACTGCCTCGGGTATCCTGTACAATTTCTTGTTCAAAGTAATAATAACACTGCGAGGCCTAGACTCATAAAAAGCATGATGTTTCCATAAATATGGTTGGCCGAAAAGAACATTACAACCTTCGAGAGGGGCAGCATCACACAATACCTCATCTTTGAAGAGCTCGATGTCGCATGACAGGCGACATTGTTGGCTAACGCGGATGTCGCTTCCTTGGCGGAGCCATCCAATGGTGTAGGGCTGCAAGTGTGGCGTTGTCGGCAGGGCGAGTTGCTTGACAACTTCTGCTGAGATGAGGTTCTTCTGGCTACCACTATCAACGATGAAGTGCGGCGGGGTACCCTTCACCCACATCTTTGAATGAAAAAGGCACTCACCTTCCTCTTGCTCGTCTGGTTCACCGAGCTGGAGCTTGGTGGTAGCAACGGTAGCACTGGGTTCTGCGTCTATGATCCGTCTCCCCCTTTCTAGTTCTGACTCAGAGTCGGAACCCGCATCTAATTCAGAGGCTTTCACCTCAGCCACCAACGACTGCTTCGAGCAGCAATCAACAGTGTTATGCCAGGGGCTCTTATGGAAGTCGCACCACTTCTCGGTATCTTTCTTTGTCTTTCTAATGTCCTTTGCTTGCGGCCTGGACTAGTTGTCCTGAGGCTGTCTATCTTTGCTCTGTCCTTTGTTTTGCTGGTTGGGGTCGCCCTTTCCTGGCTTTTCCTATGAGGGGTTCCCAGGCCCAAATTGTCGCGTCTTTCATTTGAGTTTCTGCTCGATTTTGACGACATATCGGTAGGCCGCACCCAAGGATGAGATGTCCAGAAACTCCGTTTCGGCCTGAATGTAACTATGCAGACTGTCGCGATACTTGAGCACCAGATATCGCTCAGAATCTTTGATACCCAACTTGGTGCATAAGGTATGGAAGATATTTGTGAACTCGGGCATCGTTTGGTCTCTTTCCTGCCACAGCGTGGTCCATTTTGTGTACAGGTCGTCATAACTTCTAACAGGGTAGTATTGTTCCTTAATAGCATCCTTGAAGGACTCCCGGGTCACTGCGACTGTAAATAATGAGGGTTCCTTTGTTTCTTTTTGCTCACAGAAAGTTTCCCACCAATCTTTGACATGAGGGACGGCTTTGAGGAGCGCAAAAGTAATCTTTTCTCCATTCAAGAAGTTATGGACAAAGAAATACCCTTCTAGCAGATTCAACCATTTTTTAACCGCTTCTGCGTCTATCTGACCTTCAGATATAGGAATATCTAAGTTTATTTGTACCTTGAAGGGGGCGGCGCCTCAGTTTGAGGAAGATGCGTCGCCTATTGGAAGTCGCTGAAGCATTTGCGCAAAACTATCCATCATCTCGTTCCTCTATTGCGTGAGGGCTTCCTCGAGCAACATTTTGAAAGGATCTCATGTCCCATCGTCTTTCTTTTCTTCTGCCATGAGAGGTCGTTTGGGCGTGCGAGAGCTTTTGTCCTCAAGAGAAACAAGCTCGAGACCCAATTCTTTGTACCCTGACCTCGTTGGGGACATGCATTAAGAATGACAAGGAGCAGACCGCTCTGATACCACTGATCCGGAATATATTTGTAGAACGAAATGAATACAGATTATTATCAAAAGATGCTTAACACAGAATAACAGATATATAGTAAAATTGGTTTCTATTCAATAAGAAAATAAGCTGAAACTGTAAAATGCAACAGAAACAAGATTGCTAGAATGGTGGCGGCTTATCTCTGAGAAAAAATGTGTCGATTGGGCTCATTCGTAAGAAGATGATTACAATGAGGCTCTGAAGACCTTTTACCATAAACAGGAATGTCAAAAACCCTAGACATCCAAAAAACCTAACCCTAGGAGATGAAGCGCCAAAAGTCATGTGGGCCCTGTTTGGGTAAGTTAGTACATCAACTTCCCGGGGTCTTAACTTCTGCATACGATCTCAGTTTTAGGCTCACGATAGCCCGTTGGAAAGGTCTATCCGAAGACTACACATTTTGCTTCTATCTATCTAAGTTCATTCTAATTGTGGCGAGCCCTAAAAAACGTTGTTTAGGGCCTCAAAACGGCCCAAGTCAGGGATCCAAAAACTAGGGAAAAAACTACCAAACTGGAAAACTGCCAAAATGAGTCAGTTGGAATAGGTGGGAGGCCACCGACATCCATCTGGATCAATGAGTGAATAAGTGAGTGAAATAATGAGGTGCTAGCCTTCTTTATTTATACTAGTTGGCAGGCGCTAGAAAGGTGTCTCTTCACTGGGTAGGGTTGAATTCTCTTCGTAGTGGTTAAAACCACTTTAATTAGGCTTGGGGGCCGACTTCTTAATTTGCATACTATAATTAGGGTTTGACCAATTTACAAAAGGGGATTTGGTCAAGTACAATGCCCGACATGATTAATCCGCAGAAGGGGACTGATCTGATGAATAATAACTCAATAATAAATAGAATACACTTTGCAGTTACAATATTTCAACACTGCCCCTTAACAAGAAGGGCATTCTACAACATCATTAGGAGAGAGAGAGGGCAGCAACATCAACAACATCTAGAACACTGACTGGCATATCTATAAATCATCGGAAGTTTTTCTCATCATCAATATCATCATCCACAGCAAGGAGTTGGAATGGCATCATCATCATCTGCATCAACATGCATTAGTACAACACTAATACATCATCATCATCAATAACAACATGAGGCTGATACAACATCAACAACAGCATCATCACAGCACGAAGGCTGGAGCATCATCAACATCAGCACTAAGATGGAAATCCTCAGCACGAAGCTGGCATCTCATCAACATCAACATGAAGCTGGCATCTCAACATCAGCACGAAGCTAGAAATCTTCAGCACGAGGCTGGCATCACAACAAAATCAGCACAAAGTTGGAAATCTTCAGTACGAGGCTTGGCATCACAACAACACACCAGCTTGAAGCTGGCATTTCAGCAACATCAGCACGAAGCTGGAAATCTTCAACACGAGGCTGGCATCACAACAACATCAGAACGAAGCAGGAAATCTTCAGCACAAGGTTGGCATCAACATTACTCCCCCTTTCGAGGGAGGTCCTTTCGGACTACACCAAGCTTGTCTCGAAAGTGCTCAAACTTTACACGAGACAAAGGCTTGGTCAACACATCTGCAACCTGTTCATCCATGCCAACATAATGGAGCTTTATGGCTCCTCTCTGCACCATATCACGAATGTACTGATACCGGATTTCTGTGTTTTGACTTGTCATGGAACAGTAAGTTCTTTGTCATCTTTATGCAACTCTGGTTATCACATAGAATCATGGTTGCTTCCATTACAGATCAAATAGACCTGTCAACAACTTCCGAAGACATATGGCTTCACAACTGGCAGAACATGCAACAATGTATTCCACTTCTACCGTGTTGAGAGCAATACTTGATTGATTCCTACTCTGCCATGAGATCATGGCTGACCCCAGACTGAAACAACATCTCGAGGTGCTCTTTCTGTCAGAGACACTTCCAGCCCAATCTCAATCAGTATATCCACTCAGTCTGAAGTCATGATCTCCATTATAACTGAGACCAAAATCCAGCGTACCCTTAAGGTATCTCATCACATGTTTTGCAGCAACAATGTGAACACGTTTGGGTTCTACCAGAAATTGACTCAAGGTGTTCACAGCAAAACATATATATGGCCTGGTCTTCATCAGATACATCAACGATCCAATGATCTGTATGTACAACATAGCATCAACCAACACTGACGAAGTATCAACCATGAGCTTCAACTTTGTTTCCATGGGTGTATTCTGAAATATCCCTAATCCGGCTGATCAGGATATTTGCGACGATCTTACTGCTCTAACATGCAGATCTGATACACTGGGGGTTTCTGGATGCGTTTTAGGGTTTGATGTAGATGATCTTTGTTTATAGTGTTTGCATGTCAGTTATTATGGTTGCATGTAGGTTATTATAGTTGCATGTAGCATAACAAAGGTCTTACAATCACAAAATGACACATGCAATAGCATATAAGGTCAACAACTCAATATTATGAATAATAACAATGCATGCGTGGGAATACAAATCGCCTACTGAAATATATAAACTAAACGTCAGTCAGATCGCATGGATCTGTATTGGAATACAATCAAATAGCAAAGAAATACCCGTGTCCGCAAGAAGGCAGCAGATCTGCTGCATGCACGGATAGAATGACCAAAATGAACAATCCCGGATGAGCACAGTAACCGCTATCAGCTGGAAAACTCGATCTCAAAACTCCACCGTCAGAATGTCCTCAAAGCTGCTCCAATCAATGTGCCCTGGCTGCTGCACTGGAAATAATGTCTGACGGCACCCCGAACGGACCTCTACGGCACTAGATCCGGACCCCTGGGGGGTTTGCGCCCCTCCTTGGGCACTGAATGCGCCCCAATGGATTCCAC
>ML776907.1:981012-993623 GCA_009831015.1 Picea engelmannii | reverse complement strand
AAGAAGAAGAAGGGTGGCGCATCTCTTGGAGGAGGATTTTCTGTATTGGTTGAGTTATCTCTTGAACTCTTGATAAGCTATTTATGATAAGGAAGTGTTTGCTGGGTTTTCTTCCCCTAGAGGGTTTCCCAGGATAAATGTTGAGTCTATTGTGGATGTGTATTTCTCAGTGATCTTGTGGTTATTATGCTCTTATCTTTATGAAATGCAAAGAACTATAATATCAGCATAAAACATTAACACCATCTACACCAAGGACTGAGTCATGGCCTGCTGACTGACTACCAGATTGTCAAGTACCTACATGAAGGCTGCTTCTGGGTCCATGGGGGCCTTACCACTGCCCTCTAGTCTCTCATATATGTCTCCTAACATCCTCTCTGCCTCTCGCTCTGCCCTTCTCTCTACTTCCCTCTGTGCCTCTTCCTCTTCCTCTGAGCTGGGAGGAAAAGGGGGAAAATCAGATCTAGGTCTTCCCTCCTTGCATCTATTGCAAGTGACATATTCGCCACCTACGTGCTCACGACCCCCTAGGTCCTATGTTGCACTCATCGTCTTTAGTCACACGCTGGCAGGACTACAACTCTGATATCACTATAATGTTCCTAACTTGGCTAGTCTGGGAAACATTGATAATCTGATGTATCTACTGTAGATAATTCATTGTTACAGCATATAAATGACTATATAGATGATAAATGAGACAAAAGACTGCAAATCTTATATTACGATATCTCTATGAGTACAATGTCGAATGCAGCTGAATAAAAATGAATCACTCGGCTAGATCAAATGACAAAAGGATATTAATCAGAATACAATAAGAAAATTAAATGATAATACCCGATAATAGATGAGCACTGCGGAATCAATGGGTGAGTTGGAACTATGGTAGCTCGCACGGTAACTGCTGCAAGTCCGGAAAGTTCACCCTGGTGGCTAAACCTCTCGGAATGGCCTGGAAACTATCCCAAATGGTGCACCATGCTCTACCTCTCAGTCCTAATGACTAATCGGCCCCTTTGCCAGTGTGTCTGGACCCCGGATGGATCCCCCTAGGGGAATGCGCCCCTCTACCACTGGAAAACTGCACCCTAGTGATTCCACCGTCTGAATCGGCTGAGATGTGTCTCAAACGGATCGCCTTGGCCTACTGTGAAATGGGTCAGAAGGGTTTCCCTGGATCTGATCTGATGATCGCTCGGGAACCCTGAATGTGTCTGCCCAAAGTGTCACACTCTCACTGTCTGGAAAATGCGCCCCAGATTATTCCTCCGTCAAAATCTGACGAGGAACCAGGTAAAATATGTGCCTTGCCTTCCTCTCAACTGAGTCAGAGGGGAATCTCTGAACTCTCCCTGAATGGGACAAGTTGATCCACTGAACCTCCTCAAAAGGTGTGCCCTCACCCTAAATAAGTGTGCCCTTGCTGCTGGGACTTGTGTCACTGTTGCTGAAGAATGATGGAAGACCTATGTGATCTTCCCGGTGACTAGGGTGTGTCTCTCCACACCGAAATCAACCAACAGGTGTCTTCCTCCTGGAAACCACTGAACTATCTCTCCTGAGATGAGCCTCTCTCCTCAATGACAAGTCAAAATCTGCATAATGATGAATTAGGTCGCTAAACCTTCTCTTATAGCTGCCCGAAACCCTAATTCATTGTTGACTTTTGATTTTAGCTCGTCTGTTCTATTTTTAGCTCAAATTGGCTTATTAGTGTTTTTAGACACTTTTAGCTCAAATTGGCTTATTAGTGTTTTTAGACACTTTTAGCTCAATGTCACTTTCCGAATATAACACCTTTGACCGGAGCGACCTCTAGTAACCCTGTTTACCCCTTTCTGGCCCTGGCTATAGTCTAACGGGGCAGTTAGACCATTAAGCCTCCTCTCTGGAGCTCCTATTTGGAAAGGGGCATTACAAGCCTCCAGATAAATAGTAGGTTAGAAAATTAAAGCTGCCATTCTATGCATATTTAGAATAAGAAACATCAAGATAGAGAGATCTCAAGCATCGAACTGCCACACACAGATATCTGGCCTCTTGAGGTAACTTAAATGTTATTGTAACCTTTCATGTTGTTTCATTGATACATAAAAACTCAATTTTGTGAACTTGTGTCCATGGGAGTTTGTTTAGTTTGTAAAACAAGGGTGGTGACATTTCCCCCACCAAGGTTCGATTCCTCCCTCTACATGGTTGCCCCTCATGAACAATCTTCGCCACGCAAGTGGGTCAGATGTGGTAATGGAGAATGATCATAGCCGTAGTGCCAACAGCTTTCCACTTCAATGTTCATTGGACGGAACTAATAGTCAAAGGAAGCGTACTCATTAAAAAAGCTGTGTGAACCTGTCCTATCAAGCTCTAATAATTATCGAAGATCTCCCAAGCTGTAAGATGTGTCTATTGAACTATCTTCAAAGGCCTAGCTATATTGAAGCAATGGAAGTATACATGGCATAAGAAAAAACAAAATGAGATCAAATTAAAGACATTGCTTAAATCAATTGCTCAACACTCACAGAGTACAATGTCAATTGCACTAGAGAACACAACCTAGTCTCTGTGCCTGCGGTTGAATGTACACAGTAACATGAGCATTCCAAGTCAAGTTTGCCCCGTTTACATTTTAGTACAATGAACAGGCTAACTAACATGCTATCTAAAGATGCCAATTCTTTAATAGCTAATTACCCGATTTTACAGTGATCACAAGAATAGGAAAGGGAAAGGCGTGTGGTAACTAGCATGGAACCAACGATATCCTGAGTAATAAGAGAAACTATCATGTTCATCAAACCTACAAATAAGACCAGCCCCCCAAAAATGCGGAATAAGATGCAATGTGCATACAATAGGCTGTAATTGTTGCAGTAAAACATACCTGTATCATAACCAAAGAGTAAGCCACCAATACCAGCAGCCATCGCCAAACCAATAATGTATCCATTTCCAAAATAAGTTACTTTCTTGTTTGAGTAAGGCAATGATGATCCCGAAGTCCCTGGCAAACATCCCACCGTCATTTTCCTAAATAATCAATCAAGCTAGTGATTCACTGGTAAGTGGCTTGGCAAAGAAAGGCCTTCTTCCTTTCAACAGAAATCGATCTTCTAACAAGTTGAATTCTTCAAAGTCAAACCTGCAATAAGAGAAAGGTTCAGATAATTTTTTGTTAATATTACCTCTCATTGAAGGGTTTAAACACACTTATATGCCATTCCCAAACAAATGACTTGTTATGCTTTAATTTAAGGTTGAAGTTAGCATGCCATCATTTTACAATAATGACCACAAGTGAAAAGGTCTGATGGAAACCTTTGTTTTGAACAAATATAAGCCTGTGACTTGGTTACAGTGCCCAATTCTTAACGTCTGCTTACCAATTTAACGTTCTAATGAGGGAAAGTCAGAAAGGACAGGCCAAAAGTCATTCGTCGTCAATAATTTCAATAGGAACAAATGTAGAGCAGGAAGGATGTTAGCGCAACGAGGACTGCAGATTACAGTGGTCAACAAACTAGAACACGCCGCTCGTGAGTAAATTTGGCCGCTGGGAACTCGAAATTTGAATCGATTGTCCAAATGTTAACATGAAACACCCTAAATTAGAAAACTTAGGGCTATCAAGTCCACATCCCTTCATTTGCAAAACCTGACGGTAAAAGGTATTTTAGGAATTCGAGACAGAAAATCACCTATTTCAAAAACATGGTTCTGAATCAATGCGATGCATTGGCACCTTGGAGCTTCTCTCAAGCCTTGTAATGGATATCGTCTTGATCTCTCGGAATCCTCTGACCTTGACCTTCCAGTTCCAGCAAAAGCGGAAAACGGAACAAAATGGCTTGTCTTATTTGGAACAAAATGGCTCGTCTTATTCAATTTCAATTTCTCTTAATAAATTTACAATTAAAGCAAAGCAATTTTCGTCTTATTCAATTTCAATTTCTCTTAATAAATTTACAATTAAAGCAAAGCAATTTTCAACGGCATAGCCTCTTCCGTCTGTGTCTTTAATATTCGCCTTTATCCTTTCAAATCAACAACTGCAATTCCTTATCAACTTCCAGATGCAAATTTAATTTACACATCTCGCCCGTTACCATTTTATCTCTTCTGCCACCTTCGATTTCACGTCTGCTTCCTGTCAATTAATCGGATAGGAATTGTCATTTCGATGATGCGTTGGCAGCAAGAGAGATTATATGAGCACGTGTTCTGTTTGTTTCGTGAATTGTGTCCCGATGGGATGAGAGGAATGGATGACGCGGAGTAGGCTACTGGAGTAAACAGATCCCTTTTTTTTTAGGAAAAAAAATAAAAAAAGTCTGAAGCAGGTCAGATTTTTAGGGGTAATTTGAGTTTTGTATGGATAAAGTTTCATGTATTTCAGAATCTTATTCTACGGATTTTGTTCCATTTTAAACCAATCCAAATACTTAGAAAATAGATCAGGATTCTGGATTGGCCGAAAATTTAAAATAGAATTACCAAAAAACCTACTGGAAAAATAACTCAGAAAGAAAAATTGCTCCTAAATTAGCCCACTACTGGATGACGCTAAGCTACACCATTTTTGAAGACTAACTCATTCCTCCCTGCTACACCCTTTGTGGAGACGAACTCATTCCTCCCGTGAGAGGAATGGACAAATTCTACACGTGTCCTTCCTACACGTGTCCTTCCTCATTTTTGTAGAGAGCTCTATTAACCAACCATTACATAAGGAATATGAGTTTATTGTATCTATAATGTAAGATTTACAAAGAGAGGCACCACAAAGTTTACATAATAACAAATTCTTTTAATGAGCTTAAAACAAGAAATTAATAATTATTTATCAAATTTACGTTCTTCATTGTTTACAACCTCCAAGTTCATGTTCACTTGAATGGAGATACATGATTGGGATGGCAAGGGATAGTAAGTTTGGTCGGCATACATGTAAATGCAAAATGCAGTTAAAAACATTGCTATATTTTTTCGAGGATCGTTGAGATATCTATGGTGTTACTAATCATTGCAAGATTTGAAGGCATTTTGTTTGGTCTATTTTTCAAGCATTTTGTAATTCCGACAAGTCATTTACAATAAAGATTGTAAAATGATGATTACATGTGGCTCAATTCAGTGGCCTCAACATTTGTCTTATTGTCTCCTACTTGTCTCCTAGAAGATAATCGTTGCTTAGTGACATAAATGTCTTCATTAAAACATCTAGTTGATGATAAAGTTTGAGTACGAATGGTGGCAACCTTTGCATTTCCTCTAATCTAGCATGAAAATGAGCTTGAAACTCATGTAATGTTTTTCCTTGGTCAATATCTCCATAGATTCGTCTATTGTTTCTAGAAGGTTTGAAGAAAATGGTGAACTATTTAGAAAAAACTCAACTAATTGCATATACAATGGAATTTTTTACCGTCATTTGTTAGTAGGATGGCATCTTGGAACCTCATAAGTAATCGCCACAAGAAGAAAATCATTCACATGGTGATTGTGATCTTCAATGGGAAGAAAAATTCCCTCATAAGTCTTCTTAGCAGTGTAATCTAAAAACTATGGAAGGATTGTTATCATGGCGGACTCAAACATGTTCCACGAGTTCAAAAAAAATCGTCTATGGGAAAATGAACTTCCCTTGTTTTGTCGAGGCAAGGACTTGACAATTCCTGGTACTAAAATGGCATTGTTCCCAAATTATAGTTGGTTAATGAATTAAAGATTTGATAAATTCCCACATCATCCAAGCTAGCGACACAAAAGGCAAGCTTCATTTCATATTCATTGGAATGGAGATACGGGATTGGGGATGGCAAGGGATAGCAAGCTTGGTTGACACACATGCAAATGCAAGTTGTAAACCAATCAAAGTCACTATCATACATGTGCAAGTGGGGATCACTGAGATACCTATGGTGAAATTGATTGTTGGAAGATTTGAAGGCACTATGTTTGGTCCTTTTTTCAAGTATTTTGTACTTGCGATAAATCATTAACAATAAATATTGTAAAATGATGAGTACATGTGACTTAATTTAGTGACCACAACATTTGTCTCATTGTCCCCTAGAAGATGGTTGATGCTTGGTGACACAAATGTCTTCATTAAAAAATCCAATCGATGATGAAGTTTGAGACTTGAGTAGGAATGTTGGCAACCTCTGTACTTCCTCTAATCTAGCACGAAAACAAGCTTGAAAGTTGTGTATTGTGTTGCCTTGGTCAATATCTCCATAGATTTGTCTATTGTTTATGAAGCCTTACAAACAAGCATTGTCCATGATAACTCGTCTAGCAAGTTCGAAGAAAATGGTGAACTAGTTAGCAAAAGCTCAGCTAATTGCAGATATAGTGAAAAATTTTACCATCGTTTGCTAGTAGGATGGCATCTTGGAACCTCGTAAGTAATCACCCCAAGAAGAAAAGAATTCACATGGTCATTGCGATCTTCAATGGGAAGAAAAATTCCCTTACAAGACTTCTTAGAAGTGTAATATAAAAATGGTGGAAGGATTGTTATCATGATAGACTCAAACATGTTCCACAAGTTTTAAAAAAAAACCGTCTATGGGAAAATGAACTTCCCTCATTTTGTCGAGGCAAGGACTTGACAATTCCTAGTACTAAAGTGGCATTGCTCCCAAATTCTAGTTGGTTAATGAATAAAATATTTGATGAATTCCCACGTCATCCAAGCTAGTGACACAGAAGGCAAGCTTCATTTCGTAGGATTGGATAAACAATCAAAATCCTGCCAAATGCCACTATAATCTTTTGAACCTATGCACAAGGACATCACAGTTAGGGATCACCCTAAACATAACCTGTGAGTATGAAATACCAATTCAACTCCAAAACTTCAAAAAATTATGTGTGTGGCTTTTCATCCACGCCCTCTTCTTCATGTTTGTGTATGCATCTTGCTTTTGTTGCAATCAATAATTACCACATTTCTATAGTTGTGCCTAAGGCCAATGGCTTCTAACCCATTTTGTTTTCTCAACCAAATACAAAATTGTAGATTGCATGGAACTTTAGCTCATAACCTAAATGCATAATCTTTTCCTTGAGAATTTTAATGAAATCTACCCCCAATGTTGGTAAACCTAGGAAAAACCTCTTCTATGAAAACACACACATTGTTGTCATTTTCATATGCAAAAATATGACCAGTGTTACAATAGCCCCTAGATTGACCTGGAAATCATTGCAAAGAAAGTTGATATCCTATGTCATCCTTAGCATATTTGTGTAAGGATATTTATAAAGTCGATAAATCTCTTCAAGATGTAGTGAATCGGGGAGTGATCTCATCTATGGATTGTCATAAAAAAGGTCTAAAACACCTTCAGGATTACAAAATCTCGTAGTTTCACCAAAAATCCAATCACAAGGAATCAAATTCAATTCCAACCTTTCTCCCATGAAGTTGGGAACATTTAAAATTTGGCATGCGAAGGGAGAATTAAAGTAACAACATTCTAGTATGACCCACAATTTAGGTAGTTGCACATTAATAAAATTATTAGATTGTCACTTTGCATCCATATATGCAATGCCCCTTAGTGAAGTAGATTCTAAAGGTGGCACCATGGGAAGATTTTCCATCAATGAAACAACTAAGACTATAGGCCATTCTTCTAATTTATGAGAAAAGAAAGTATGGCCATCTTCCTTAAATAATCACTACAAGGAAAACACCTTCTAGCAAAGGATTTTTAAGAGGTTTTTAGTGTTACAAGGTTGGGAAAAAATATCAAAAAACCTCTGCTACTGGTAGTGGAGGTTTTAATGAATTTTCACTATAACTAAAAATTCTATGCAGTTAGAGGTTCTAACGAAGGTTTTTTTGTTGGTGCACTTATATCGATAATGCACAAAGATGCGCTAAATATATACCATACCCATCGATGCATCAATATTTGATGTGCAACAGGGCTTCAAAAATATAGTATATGCATCAGTGCATATAATATAATTTTGAAGCAACGGTTCATATTTTATATATTGAAAGCACTGATGTGCTTATATAGATAATATGCATCGTTGCACTAATATTTGATAAGCACCACAACTTTAAAAAAAATATAATACACACTAATGAGTATGATACATGTTTGATGCCTCATTACATATTTTATATAATGAAAGCATCGATGTGTATTGCATTTGCAATAGCACTAATGCATATAGTACCTTGTGCACCATTATGCATTTTAACAATTACAATAATAGCAACAGTATCATTAGAGGGAATGGTGATTTTGTTGTCATTGGGAGCACTAGTGCTTTTGTTACAAATATTTACATCGTTGTATAAGACTCATTAAAATAACTAGTGCATAAAAGATATACGAACCACATTGTTGAGATCAAATCAATGCAATGCACTAATATGTTTCAATGCCATTTTTTCCACATTGCAAGTATGCAAATGCAACTTCTTGTTTTTTTACAAAAATTCAATGGATCATCAGAAAATTAAATATTTTTAATAATAATATGGTTTTTTATATTTTAGTTATTTTGTTTAGATATAATCATTGCATTAATGTGTTGAATCATTTAAACAAATATATCAACTAATAACACATATATTCATTGTAACAATGTAAATCATCTATATAAATCAACAACATAACATTTTACGGCATTGGGCAATGAAATAAAATATGAAATCCATTTTATTATAAACAAATAAGTGATCCTTGTCATACCAATGGGACAACATAAAGGTTGATGATAATTAAAATGTCAATAAATAATTGTTACAATTATGGATAACATGTCCTCATCCAATCAAGATAATATATCTACATTAAACAAAATGTTTGATTTTCACAGACAAACATTCCAAAATATACAACTTGTAACATTTAATTATAGAGATCATCATTCATCGCTTGAACTGTTGTCATTGCCTGAGTTGTTTGCATGTCTCATTTCTTCATCACTTGTAGGGGATATTATACTTGGGTTATTTGGAATATTTTGTTGATTGGCTTGATTTTGGCATTTTGTCTTTTCATGTTCCATCTACAAACATACAATAAAATGTAATGAGTATATCTAAATTTATAGTATAATATACATGACTTCATAAATAAATAAATAAGTGTACCATAGTAATGATCCAGGTGGATATCGGTGGCAACCCACCTATTCCAACTGGCTCACTTGCATATGTCATCTTAGCCGTTTCAATTTTCATCTTGGCAGTTTTTTTCTAGCTTTTCGGGTCCTAAACTTTTGGGGTCGTTTTGAGGCTCTAAACAACGTTTTTTGGGCCCGCCACAGTCACATTAGATACTAAGTTAGGGTGTGATGGTATAATGTGTAGTCCTCGGATAGACCTTTCCAACGGGATATCATGCACCTCAAACGGAGATCATATGCAAAAGTTACGACCCCGAGAAGTTGATGTACCAACTTAACCCAACAGGACCCACATGACTTTTGCCACTTCAACTCCTAGGGTTAGATTTTTGGATGTCTAGGGTTTTGGCATTCATGTTTGATGTAAAAAGGCCTTTGGATCCTCAGTATACTCATCTTCTTGCAAATGAGAGCATTCGTCACATCTCTTCTTAGAGATAAGTCGTCGCCATTCTAGCAAGCTTGTTTCAGTCTTCATTTTATAGTTTCAACATATTTCTTTATTGAATAGAAGCCAAGTTTTAATGCATCTCTGTTATTGTTCATTGTATCTCTATGTTAATAATATAGATATGTATTCATTTCGTTTTGCTCATAAAATATGGATCATTGGTATCAGAGCGGTCTGCTCCTTGTCATTCTTAGTGCATTTCCCCATCGAGGTCAAGGTACAAAGAGTTGGGTTTCGAGCTTGTTTCTCTTGAGGAAATTAGCTCTCACACGCCCAAGCAACCTTCCATGGTGAGAGAAAATAAATACAATGAGATATGAGATCCTTTTAAAATGTAGCTCGAGGAAGCCCTTGCGCAATAGAGGAACGAGATGATGGATAGTTTTGCGCAAATCCTTCGATGGCTACCAACAAGCGACAGATCTTCCTTGAGCGGAGGCATTGCCCCCTTCAAGTTATATATCAACTCTTATATTTCTATATTTGAAGGTTAGATAGACGTAGATGTTGTAGAAAAATGGTTGAATCTGCTAGAAGGATATTTTTCTGTCCATAACTTTTCCAATAGAGAAAAGATTACATTTGCGCTCCTCAAATACATCGCCCATGTCAAAGATTGGTGGGAGACTTTTTGCGAGAAAAAGGAAACCGAGGAACCCTCATTATTTACAGTCACACTCACCTGGGATTCCTTCATGGATGTTATTAAGGAACAATACTACCTTGTTGGAAGTTATGACAACCTGTATACAAGATGGACCACACTGCGATAGGAAAGGGACCAAACAGTGCCAGAGTTCACAAATATCTTCCATACCTTGCACACCAAGCTAGGTATCAAAGATTATGAGTGACATCTGGTGCTCAATTACTGCGGTGGTCTGCATAGATACATCCAAGAAAAAATGGATTTTCTCAACATCTTCTCCTTGGGCACAACCTATCAATATGTTGTCAAAATTGAGCAGAAGCTTAAACAAAAGACGCGGCAGTTTGGGTCTGCGAACCCCTCACAACTGAAGAAGGGAAAGGGAAACCCCAACCCGCAGAACAAAGGGCAGAGAAAATATGGACAGCCTCAGGACAACCATTCTAAGCCGTAAATAAAGAAGAACAATGGAAAGACGAAGAAAGACATCGAGAAGTGGTGTGACTTCCATAAGATCCCCTGACATAACATTGTTTATTGTCACTCAAAGCAGTGATTAGTGGTAGAGGTGAAATCCTATGAATCAGACATAGGTTTCGACTTAGACTTAGAACCAGAAAATGGGACATGGATTATTGACGCGGAACCCAGTGCCACCGTTGCTACCACCAAGATCCATCCCGGTGAACCTGATGAGCCAGACGAAGGTGAACACCTCTTTCATTCACAGATGTGGGTGAAGGGTACTCTGTTGCACTTCATTATTGATAGCGGTAGCCAAAATAACCTCATCTCAGTAGAGGTCACCAAGCGGTTGGCCCTGTCGACAACGTCGCACCCGCAACCATACACCATCAGATGGCTCCACCAAGGAAGCGATCTTCACGTCAGCCAACAGTGTCGCATGTCCTATGGCATCAAGCCCTTCAAAGATGAGGTATTGTGTGATGTTGCTCCCCTTGAAGTTTGTGATGTTCTTTTGGGCCAACCTTATTTATGGAAACATCATGTTGTATATGAGTCTAGGCCTCGTAGTGTTATTATTACTTTGGACATGAAATTGTACAGGATACCCGAGGTAGTCCCACCTACTGCCATTTCCTTGATCTCTTCCAAGCAATGCAGGAAGGTCATCCCTCAGACCGAGAAGTTTTTTTTCTTCGTGATTCGCTCTCAAATTGAGTGGAAGGATGCAGCCACATCCATGGCCTTCGCGGTCGAACTCTCCATGTAGCACAAGAAAGTGGATAAGGTCATGGAGGAATAAAAGACATCTTCTCACCCATCAAGGTACCTCTACACTGTCAGGTCAAGCATTCAATTGATTTGACCCCTGATGCACCGCAACCCAATGGGCCAGTCTATCATCGATTTATGTTATAAAATGAGGAGATCAAGCATCAGATCCAAGAACTGCTCCAAAAGGGGTACATTTGACCCAGCTCATCACCGTGTGGAAGCCCAATCATGATTTTGCAGAAGAACGATGGGACCTGGCGACTCTGCATCGATTATCGAGCCCTAAATAAAATCACATTTAGGAACCGATACCCGATACCTCGAATTGACGATCTCCTGGACCAACTCAAGGGGGCCAAATACTTCAGCAAGATTGATCTAAATTCTGGCTACCATAAGGTCCCAGTAGAGCAAACAGATGTATGTAAAACTGCCTTCAAGTCCAAAGAAGGACTTTTTGAATGGTTGGTCATGCCCTTAGGTTTGACGAATTCCCCAACAACTTTCATGAGGATGATCGATGATATATTGTGGACTTTCACCAATTCTTTTATGGTGGTGTATATGGATGACATCCTCATCTACAACAAGAATTGGGCGGAACACTTGCAGCATATTCAATAGGTTTTGCACACTCTGCGGCAGCACAAGACATATGCAAATTTGGAAAAATGCTCCTTCGGCATGGACAGGATCTAGTACTTAGGCTACATTGTGGATGAGCATGGGGTGCATGTGGATCCAGCCAAGATCTAGGTCATTCGTGACTAGCCATCCCCAACCACACTCGCTGAGCTTCGAAGCTTTTTAAGCCTTGCTAATTTCTATCGTAGGTTCGTCTTGGGATTCTCCCATATTTCATGGGCCCTCAGCCAAGTAATCATGGGTGGTGGTAAGGCAAAGCTCATGTGGGGTCTGTCACAATAACAAGTGTTCGATGATTTGAAGCAGCGCTTGTGCTCATGTAACACCCTGTTTCCCCCAGTTTGTAAAAATAACTGGACTGGCCAAGAACTGTGGCAAACTCAGAAATGTGAATATGTGATGTGAATGGACCTTGTGGAAAAGGTCAATGAATGTGAATAATATTATGAATTTATATTG
>ML776907.1:945492-980580 GCA_009831015.1 Picea engelmannii | reverse complement strand
TTGAAATATATGTATTCTGATAATTATGCTCATAAGCTGTGAAATCGTGAATAATTTCAGTATAAGAATGTCTGTATGATGTTTTGATCAGTACTGGTAGTTGTATGTTTATAATGGAAAGACTACATATGGCTTATGTTCTCATAAATTGTTATTTATATGCATACTGATCTAATTCAGACTTCACGCCTGATTCTCGAGAGAGAGATACCCTTATCTGCCTCAGATAGTACCCTGGGTAAACCTCCCCATAGAGATACCCTTCTTGAAAAGCCCATCAAGAGCCTGGAAGGAGGACGTGAAGGCGCAATGCCTTAAGAAATCCCTGATAAGTATCGAATCGACGGACGAGATCCCGTCGGGATATTTGTGGTCACTCACGACCGTCAGATAAGAAGAAGAAGCTGGAAAGTTAAGTGCCTTAACCTTGATAGGTGGTGATCGACGGACGAGATTCCGTCGGGAAATCTGTGGTCACTCATGACCGTTAGATTTGGTAGGAGAAAGTAGAATGTTAAGTGCCTTACCCCTGTGAATTTCTGTGTCTTTGTGGGTAGCGAAGAGGTCAGGACCATAGATCCCCAAGGTCCATGAGAGCATATGGACCATTGATCTTTCCACGTCCAGGGAGTTGTGGGAGAGCACACAAGTTAGGAACCTGTCTGAGTCGTCAGATCTCGGCTGGAAAACCCAACAGTCGTTGGATCTGTTAGGAGATACCCGAGGGTTAAACCCCCAGTGAATAGGTTCGAAAACCCGGAAATAGATCTGGACCGTCCGAGTAACGGAGGCCACGTGTCAAGAGATTTTCCACTTCGAGAACTCGGGAGTTCTGGTGACGAAAGATCGGGGCATTCCATGGTAGAAACCCCGAAGTAGATTTGGGTCGTCTGATTAAAGGAGGCCACGTGTCGCGAGATTTCCCATTTCGGGAAATCGGGAATCGAGAACTCAGGAGTTTTGGTGATGAGAGATCGAGATGTTCCATGGTGGAAACCCCGAAGCAGTTGTAGACCGACCGATTTCGGGAGGCTATGTGTCGAAAGATTACCCGTTTTGGGAAATTGGGGATCGGGGATTCAAGAGTCCCGTTGACAAGAGGTCGAGCTCTCGCCTTGATAAAATCCCGACGGAAGAGAGACTGTGGTCATATGGGAAGAGGTCCTATTGACAAAGGCATAACCCAAGGGGCTAATCACCGATTGAGGCTCGTTCAGCACTTCGACGTTTTGGCATTCGAGATACCGAAGGGCATGTTCCCCTGTGCTCTCAAACCACGAAATCTAGACTTCTAAACATTGAGATTTTAGCATGTGGTTAGGCTCTGATGAACGGACAGGATCCTCTCGGAGGATCTAGGGTCTGGGATGACCATGAGATGTGAGGAAGAGATGTCGGCTTTAAGCTTGGGCGTGAATGCGCATTAGGGTAAGCAGCAAGCAGATCTGGACGACCAGAGTCCAGCCGCCCAGATCTACGGCTGAGGCTTCATTCCGGAGTCCCCTTGTTGTTCTGCCTTTAGCGGTGAAGGGGGGGGTCAGGAATCGAATGCGCAACTCTTGAACGGTCAGGATTTATTTACCTTGATAAACAACATTTAGGCGAATTCTGGACCCCCCTTGCCATTCTGCCTTTAATGAGGGGGGGGGTCCGGAATGGTGTGGCGTGTGAAGCGGGACCCGCCTCCTGTCACGTCGCCCTCCGGGTCGTGTTTCCCCTCTCGCCACCTATACTCCACTCAACCGCGCAACAGGGTCGTTCCTAATGGCCATTTTCTAACCCTGTAGGGGTTTGTCCCTATTGGCCAATCACTAGCCCTGTCGGGGTTCAGCGGTTGTAGAGTCGAATGATTCGACATTCCTGTAGCGTCGAGGCGCGAAATACAAAGAGGCGCCATGATTATTTAACCTGTGATCATGACCCGCGATCACATGGGAGCAGAGAGAGAGAGAGAGAGAGAGAGAGAGAGAGAGAGCTAGCTTACGCTAGGCCTCCGTAGATATTTCGGGGGCTCTGATTCTGCAGAAGTCAAGAAAAATATGATTATGGTAGTGGGTGTGTTACAGCTCAGCCCCAGTGCTTTCATTACCCGACCTGCAACATCACTTTGATATCGAGACATATGCTTTAGACTATGTTGTGGGCGCAGTTCTCACTCAGCATGAGCACCCTGTGGCCTATCATAGTGAGACATTATCAGATGTCGTCTGTAAGTACCCTATTTACGACAAAGAAATGTACTCCATTGTGTAAGCCTGCCACCAATGGAGGCATTACATTCTCGGGAAGGAGACAGTCATCCACACTGATCATAATCCACTCCAATTCATACAGACTAAGGGAAAATTGCAGAATGACCGCCATTAGAAGTGGTCCACATACTTGCAACAGTTTCATCTCAACATCAAGTATAAGACAAGAAGCACCAACCACGTCGTTGATATCATCAGTCGACCACTAGTTGCAACACTCACCATGGTGCTAAACTCCTGTGGCCACGAGACCTCTGAATGGCCCCAAATTTATGAGAGAGATCCTCACTTCACTTCCACCTACCAGATTTTGGGCACAAACACAATTGTCACTAATTGACATCTTCAAGATGGGTTGTTGTTCCATCTGGGCCATCTTTTCACTCCATCAAGCGAGCGAATGAAGTTGATTTGGGAAGCCCACTACAGTTGGGTGGCGGGACACTTTGGCGTAGAAAAGACAGTGGTCGTGCTGCAACAACATTTATACTGGCCCAAAATTCGATAGGATGTCGACAAGTATATCAGGTCCTGCATTGTCTGCACCATTGTCAAACCGACCATTAAGAAACAAGGAATGTACACCCCTTTTCCTACTTCTGAAAGGCCCTGGGAATCCATCTCGATGGACTACATGTCGGGCCTTTCGTCAACCAGGCGGAGAAATAACTGTGTTTTTGTGGTGGTTGATCATTTTTCTAAAATGGGGATTATGGTCGCCTGTAAGAAGAGCATCACAACCGAGGCCACTGCTAAGCTCTTCTTCGAATGAGTATGGGTAAATTTTGGGATCCCACAAACCATCATCTCAAATTGGCACAGTCGGTTCCTCGACACATTCTGTTCGAACCTCTGGTCATTGATGGACACCAAGCTCACCAAATCCACTACCTTCCACTCACAGAAGGATGGCCAAACTGAGGTCGTCAACCGGATGATCATGCATATCATGCACATGTACAATTCCAAGCATCCCTGCACATGGGATGAGGGTCTTCCCTATGTTCAACATAGCTACAACAAAGCCATACATAGCTCAATTGGCCACAGTCCCTTTCAAGTGGGGTTGGGATTTCAACCATTTGGTCCCATGGATGTTGCATTACCTCTTGCGGCCACCCAGGAAGACTTGTCCCATGCTCAAACTGAAGCCAAAAAAGCTACCCAGTTCATCGAGTGGATCCAGTACATCTGCCAACAGGTTCAGGATATTTTTCAGAAGTCCAATTCCATGTACAAGCAATTCCATGATCAACACAGGAGCCACACAAGTTTCAGGTAGGAGATAAAGTTTGGTTGCACTTGTAGAAAGAACGCCTTACAAGACCCCATCGGAAGCTTCGTCCACTCTAATATGGACCTTATACCATCACCAAGGTTGTGGGTGACAATGCTTTTGAGATCAACATTCCCCCCTTCCTTGGATTGCACCTAGTGTTTAATGTGGACCTCCTTCGGCCATACTTTCCACCATTCTTGGAAACCTCAGAGGTAGCAGAACAATTGACACCGACATAGCCCAACCATGACTATATGGAATAAGAATCCACTTATCAGATCATGGACACATAGGTCAAGGGCACTCACCAATAGAAGTTTCAGCTTTATCGTGTTGTCAAAGCAGGGCAGCTACTGCACCAAGGCAAGTGGCTCACTCGGGGCCAAATTCAACAGAAATTTCCTCGTCTGATGGGGGAACTCAACATAATGGAGATCATTTCTTCCTCAATGGGGAGGATTGATCCAGGTGGATATCGGTGGCCACCCACCTATTCCAACTAGCTCACATACATATGTCATCTTGGCAGTTTCAGTTTTCATCTTGGTAGTTTTTTTCTAGCTTTTCGAGTCCTAAACTTTAGGGGTTGTTTTGAGGCCCTAAACAACGTTTTCTAGGCCCACCATAGTCACAATGTAAATAGATTTAGAGTGTGATGAAATAACGTGTAGTCCTCGGATAGACCTTTCCAATGGGCCATCATGTGCCTAAAATGGAGATAGTATGCAAAAGTTACGACCCCAGGAAGTTGATGTACCAACTTACCCCAATGGGGCCCACATGACTTTTGGCGCTTCATCTCCTAGGGTTAGGTTTTTGGATATTTAGGGTTTTGGCATTTATATTTTATGTAAAAATGAATTTGGAGCCTCGTTGCACTCATATTCTTGTGAATGAGCGCAATCGTCGCATCTCTTCTCAGAGATAAGTCGCCACCATTCTAGCAAGTTTATTTAAGTTTGCATTTTACAATTTCAACATATTTCTTTATTGAATAGAAGCCAAGTTTTACTATATCTTTGTTATTGTTCATTGTATCTCTGTGTTAATAATATAGATAAGTATTCATTTCATTATGCTCATAAAATCCGGATCAAGTAGCGAGTGTTCATCTCCACAACCCCAACATTTCAAGGGTTCCTTCTTTGGGTTATCCATCTTTCTTGGGGTTGCTCCAAAAGGTTTATTTCCACTCTGGGAGTGGAAATTTTGTTGATATACACTTCTAGTAGGAAGGATTATCCTAGATTCCTTCCTATAGTTCTTAAATCTTGAGGATTTGAACCCCTTCTTATAAAATCCCAAACTGCTCTTCTTCTTCCAGTCCCCATGGGGTTTTGTCTGACTCCCGAGCTATTCATAACAATACCTTGCCTTCCGGATAGTGTCTTCTAAGGTCTTTGGATCGTCAAACTCAATCATGTTCTGGTAGGTCTGAGGTAACCCACTAATAAATCGTTGCACTTTTAACTTTTCATCCTTTATGTAGGGTACATACCTCAACAACTCAAGGAATTTATAGACATATTCCCCTATGATGAGTTGTCCCAGCTTGAGTTCATAGAACTCCTTAGTCTTCCCATCAAAGTATTTTTATGATAGATACCTCTTATTGAAGTGTTTCTCAAACTGTTTCCATGATAATTCCTCTTCATGGATTCCTTTCACAATCTTAAGGTCTTCCCACCAAATGGAAGCTTTTCTATTCGGGTTAAAGATGGCTATTCGAGCCTTTAAGTTTTCGGAGTAGTCATGGACTTTGAAGTACTTCTTTAAACCAAGCAACCACGCTTCTGCCTCTTCCCCTTTCTCAATATCTCCATTGAAGGAGGGTGGTTTGGCCTTCTTGAACTCTTCAGGGTCATGACTTTTGGAATGCTTTCGCTTCTTCCCTTTCCTTTGAGAATGTGAGCTAGTTTTGCTACTAGAAGATCGATCTGAGTTGCCAGTTCTCTTTCCAGAGGACTCTCCGATGAGTATCCCTTGTCTCTAGGTTGGACCTTCCTCGAGGTACTCCTCCTAGTGTGTTCACTTACGAGACCACATTTTCGTATCTCAGGTGGACTTCGACTTCTCTTCATATGTCATCGGTCCACAGGTTTGGTTGCAAATCCATGTTGTAGTTGTCTCTGTATGTCGAATAAGCTCTGCATCAAGACTGCATTAGTTTTCATTTGTTTTTATTCCTCTTCAATCTCTCATTGTCGGCCTTGCAACTCTATAATTTGGCCATGAGGCTCCTTACAGTTTCAGCCAGATCCGGAGGGGTTTCCACTGCCTTCCTTTCAAATTCTTCATATCTATTGTGGGATCCATCCCCCACTTCGTGGCATGCCACCATCCTTTATGCTTGTAGTTTCTCGCAGTTCATTGACTGCTTGAGTATTGAAAAAACACTTGTTGTTAGCTAACATTCTATTAGTTCATGAACAACACATAGTCATACTTCTTAAATACACACATACAATAGAAAATTTTAATTCTTTTCTTCAGTAAGGGTTTAACCAGACTCCTTAGGAAAGAGGTAAGGTAGGGCATCACCCTTAAATTTCTTTAAATATGGTTTTCACGCAACTCATCCATGAGCCCAAGTAGGCCAAGTGTTGTAAACATGCTCTGATACCAATTTGTAACACACCCGACCCCTCAGTGGCTTTCCTAGGGATGGGGTCTCAAAATTTCGTTCTCCTTAAGTGATAAAATCCTTCATTCGGGGTCTCTACCACACTTTGCTCGCCCAGAGTTCTCTAACCATGGTCTCCATGCTCAAAATTGAGCCCAGAACCAGAGGTTATATCTCTCTGAAGTTCTTTGGGCGTTCACTAATTAAGGGCCACATGGCGTCCACGTGGATCCACCTTACGAGTGTTATTTCCAAGTTCTTTCCTCCACAGTGGAAGACCATCCACAATCTGATCCCAGGACTTGACTTACTCTCTTTCTCCTATGTTTGTTGTGGAGGAACTCGACGTTTCGACGCTCCGACGCTTCACGCCTCTTTACTATCTATGCATGAGACCACCCGGAGTTTCGAAATTTCGAAGTCTCGTAAGCTCACCACGTGGCTCCAGCCTTCAGACCATTTGGTCTCTCTACTATAATACGTCCCTGATCCTCTAGAGTCTCAAAGTCCCGCAGTGCCGATCATTTCACCCACCATGTTGGCTAGGTGGACACGTCACCCTGAACTAATAGGCTTCTAACATTCCCCAGATATCACGGTCGAGATCCGACCACGTAGATTTATAGTGGTTACCTCGGGGATTCGGGAGTGTTGCAATACAACCTCCTCTTATCTCCCGAAGTGCCCAACCTATGAACTAAAGGGGCTAGCGCCACGCGTCCTCGGTATATCAATGGCTAGGAAGGGACCCGAAGGATCCCTTGATCTACGGTTCTGAGTCCTTCGCGACTCCGACCTTCGGGGTTTCAGATTCTGGTCTAGTTGATCAAGCAGGTCCACCTAACCACCTGGGGAACCGCCTAATGTCGATCAACCTTACTAGAAGCCGAGTCTCCTGGTTACCTTCGGCCAGTATAAGGCTGGTGAGGTCGGTCATACTCTGAAGCCAAGGGGACATAGCTTCCTTAGGCTTAGCCTAAGGTTCCTGGGTATTGGTCATTTGGGTCCTCTCGAATGGATCTCGTCCGCTCATCTTCCGAACAAAGAGACCTCCCCTTTTCAAGGATTCAACTTCGCTATCCTTCTTGATATTTTACCATGAAATGGTTAAGGACTTGGGTCTGGAATTCTAGTCGCACGACAAGGGGTCTGGAAGAGGTATCCTCTTCAGACGGACAGGTTCAAGTTGCCACGATATCTCCTATCTCGATCATCTTACAAGATTACGTCCCAGGAAGCCTCAGGAGCTAAGCTGGGCATACAAACTATCAGTCAAAAGTTTAATTTTATAAAGATATGGAGGCATACATATATCATAATCCATTCCACACAGAAGTCATTTATAAATACACATATGTATAAATCCAAGCATTCATCCATTATTCCAGTTCAATACATAAAATAGGGAAATTACTAATCAGAACTAGATAATGTGAAGCAGCTGCTGAAAGGAGTGCTCGTTTCCACCCAACCATAGGCTCAATCACTCCTAATGGATTTACAACTAGCCACCCTCGATCTAGACCACAATGCTCTGCGATAAAATCATTTCTTCTAGCTCAGCAACAATAGGGACAGAGGTTACTCTCCTCCTCCCACCGGATCTTGGCAACGGTTTACATGATACCAAGCAAGGAGGACCAACCCCGTTTATTAGCTCGTATCATAGCCCCGCTAGCCATCTCCCTCCAACCAGAACACTTATTTTCCCAGTTCTTCCTTGAACCCGAGAGCTTAACCTCTCGTCTATGCACTCTTCGCAGGTCTTCCTCTGCCCACTACACCTTCCTTTCTTGCCTCTTTCAGCAAGGTTGTGTGTGGCTCGAATTCCCAGCCCATTGTCAGGTATGGAATCCTTACAGATGGGTGCTCTGCCCCATCCCCTCATTAACTCTTAAGGAGGTCTTCCCATCTACCAGCTTGACTGTCATTCATTTCTAGGTCAGAGGATTGTTATGGTCCTGAACAATTAAATCCAGTAAGTTATTGGTTTGGTGAAGGTTAACACAAGCATTCCTGGTACCCTTCACCATTTATTTTCATAGCATTCGTGGTCTTTCTTAGTACACTACCCTTCCAACAGTCATGCAACACTTATCCATTTTCTAGTAAATAACAAAATTTACATTCATTGACCTTTTATACAAAGGTCCATCGAATCAAACATTCACACATATTCAGTTTGCCATAGTCTCTTAGCCATTATAGTTATATTTACAAACGGGGGGAAATAGGGTGTTACAAGTGCATTCATGACAATGCACTAAATAAATTAACTAGTGGTGCACCCTTCAAACTTGAGTGCATTTGTGATTTGTGTTAACTTAAGTGTACTGCTAAAACAATTTACAATGAAAATAGAAGTGGAAACTTCTGAAATCAACACTTTGCAAAGGCTTTCTTTTGTGGAGGTTTTTGTAGAGGTTTGTTGTTGGTGAGTATCATAATTTAGTGCATAGGTGCATTTATGATATACATATGTGTCAGTGCAGTAAATGTTAATTAAGCACACCGATGACTTTAAAAAGGCCCTCAAATATCTTTTTGAAGTTAGAATGTTACATGCATCCCAAACTTTCTTCGAAGAATGCAGACACATAAATTAAAATAATCCCTAAGATACATAATAAATATCCATGTGCTCATGAGTGGAAAATGTATCATTTGAAATTACACAAATGATGCTTAAACTCACACCATTTACTTAAAAAATACTTTCAAAAGCCTATTTGAAGTTAGAGTGTTACATGCTTCCCAAACTTTCTTTTTAAAATGTAGACACATATCGATTATGGTTTCAGCTCAAATGTGGGGAAAAAATAGGTGATAATATCAAATGGCCAATTCTTTATCTTCCAAATCATTCCAAGTTCATTAAGTTCTCCCTTGTCGTTTGTAGTAAGTCTAGATTTTACTTCTTTTTAGGTTATGCGATTGAATTTATGTTATCTTTGCATGTACATTTGAATAATTGTGCATTGAATTTTGCAGGATCCTGATTTGGGATCAAGTTCAAATGTGTAGGATATTCCGCCAATCCAAAAACACTACAAGCTCTTATTAGGATAAAAAAAACCATAGGCAGATGGTAAACAAAAATGGAGAGCCACGTTACCTCACAAATTGTAATGCCATCTTCCATCTCTAGTTTAATATGTAGTATCACTTCCATGCCATGAACTAGCTGAAAAGGGTCTTTACCTATAGCTATCTTGATAGTGATACCATATACCCACAATACATACGTGAGATATGAGTCCCATACCTTTTTATTTTCTACCAAGGTCTTCTTTATGATTCTCGTGAGGTTTTCATTGGAAGATTTAGCTTGACAATTCCCTTAGGGGTAATATTTGGAGGAATGTCCCGAGATGATATCATACCTTTGGTAGAAGTCTACTAGCTTTAATGAACTATAGGCCTTAGCATTATCCGTTATATTTGTTTTTGGGGCAGCCAAACTAGGTTAAGATATTATCTTCCAAGAATACAATAACAACTTGGTTGGTGGCCTATTTAGTGAGGATGGCTTCTACCTATTTGCTAAAATATTATGTGGCAGTCAAGATACATCTATGTTGGTCATTGGAAGGTGGGTGTATATCTCATATGAAATCAAGGCCCCATTGCTAGAAAGGGGCTTCCACTTGTACATGAATCAAGGGTAAGGCGGGGATCCTTTGTCTACCAACAAACCTTTGGCATTTATGATAGGATCTAAAAAGTTTATAGAAATTAGGAGACAATGTATGTCATTAATATACAAACCTCATTACTTTGTGTGTTCTTTCCCTAGCTATAAAGTGATCTCCACAAATCCCTTGATGCAAATATTTAACTAAGCATTCCACTTTGTACTCCAACATACATTTGAGAAGTAGGCCATTAGGATCCCTTCAATGCAATTCTACATGTACTACATAATAATTTACTAATCTAAGTTTCAAACATCTCCTTTGAGATTTTTCCATTCCTTGGGGGTATTTTCCAATGGTTAATATGTAGGAAATATCACAATACCAAAGGGATTGATGATAGTAGGGTTTGATCAAGACTTTCTCTTCGTCCTCGAAGGCATTCTCTTAACATTCCCTTTGATAAAATTGCTAGGCTTGATTAGATTGTCATATTCCTAGATCTTGGTAATCCATTTTCCCCTCTTTCCATCAATGTATAGTCAGCACGAGATATCCTTTATTGAAATATGAGGTACATAAGCAATTAATTGGGCTTGCAACACATATTCACTGAACGACTTCATATATTTGACTAGGGAATACGCCTACTTTTCCATACTTTTGTACTTCATCTCGACATCTTTGAGGTCCTTGTTGAAGGAAATGAACTATTCATGGCCTTCATCATTATTTTATAGCAGAACAATGACTATGGCATGTTCAAAGGCAAAGGGAAAGATCATGAAATCTTTGTTGTAATCAAGGTTGGTCAACACAGGAGCTTCCCCCTGGGATTTATTTATTATTGCAAAAGACTCTTTTATAGGAGCCACTTTAGTGCTCTTGCATTGTATAAACATCATTGTACCTAACAATCCCATTGACCTACTTTGGTGCTCATTTGTTGGACATTAATACATTTGTCTTTATCTTTAGTCATTTCATCCCACTTAATTTCACCATATTTCTTCAACATCCCAGTGATATCCATGGTGAGATCTACAAAGCTGGGAATAAACCTTTGAAGGAAGTTGATTTTACCTAAAAAGGGTGTTGACGCCCAAAAGCGCCACATAAAGTTCCTACCTGCAAATGAATTGTGATGCATTATTACTTATATATATTTATAAATAATACTAAATAGGTGGGACCCCTTTTGAAAAACAATAAGAGAAATGACTCCTCTTGTTGCGCCCATGATTACCTTATGAGAAAGATTTCACAGTTTGAGAATAAGGAGGGAGATCCTAACCTATTTCTATGTGCAAATGATGGATTTTGGGTGTGTTATCAATTTGATTTTAAAAGGAGAAAATGTTTATTTCATGAAATAAACATTTTAGTTTATTCTTGCTACACCTAGACTTTGATATATTACTCAACCTCTAAGCACAAGCCACATGCAAACTCATGGGATATTTATATATATGGGCAAATGATTATTATGTTTAATGGTAATCCTCCACTAGCAAGGTATGTGGGACATGTTATTTTGGCATTAAGTATTAAATTGGCATATAATAGTTATGAAACTCCATGAGGGAGGCCTGATTCGATTTTGAATATTGAAATGATATGTTATGTTGGATATATGATGGTTTATATTGTGTATGGAACAAGTTCTTGGAGGCTAATTGCGCTCCATAGTTGGTTGTGGTTGATGGCATTGAATGTGGAAAGAGGGGAACCGACGTGCATTTACTGCACGTCATTCTTAACGTACCTCTAAGCCACCACCTTCACTATTATCCTCACATTTGTTTTGGTTGCTATGGTTAGTAGCACCTCCATTGTGCTCATCCTTGGTGGAAAAATAATTGTACTCTGTCAATTTTTTAGCATTCTTCTTATAGGTATGGTATTTTACCTCTTCATTCATGTATTGTTAGCTCTACTCTAGATAAAATCGTTTTGTTGGCTCTTAGAGTTTGCATGCAGAATGTGTTTGTTTTCCAAAGTTTACAAAGGATTGTTTGTGGACATTCTGGTCGTGTAACATGCATTTCGATTTGGGTTTCTTCATTTTGGCATTTAAGTGTTTCAAACTGGAAATATCATTCGACATTCTATTATGTTTTAGGTATGTGGTTGTGTTGCACCTGGAGCAAATGTTGTTATTATTATGGTATGACTGTTGGAAAACGTCTTATGGTGAATACATTCGGTTTCACTCATTTCTTGTGACTAAATTTTAAAGGGTTTTCTCTGAACAAAAGGGGAAAATAACAGTCGGGTTTTGTGACTATTGTATTGTACCCTCACCTCATCCAGACCTTAGAAGATTTGCAGCCTTGTATTATCATTACCATTGTTTGAAGAGTTATGGAGACATGTGTATTTTGTCTTGCGATCACTTTGGGAATTTGGTGTAGTTTGTGATGGGAAGGAATTGTTTTGGCTTTGCTCACAACCATTCCTAAAAACCTACGCCCATAGGTCTACTCCAGGCCTTGTTTCCCCATCCAATATGTGGCCAAGTAAATAAATGTAAACCTAGATTTGAATTTTTGTTTACTGTCTCCACCCAACAATGGGAAAGATTGGTTAGACCAACAAAACCGTGGCTCATTTTTTATTTATCTATGAGGGAATTTGGTCAGTTTTGAAGTTAGTACAAATTTGATGAAACAATGACCACCAAGTTCGCATTGGGGTTTCGAACCCAGTTTGTTTTTGCAGTTGTTATTTGAGGTTGTGGTGTAAATTTTATATAATGAAAGGTCGATGGCTTTATGTTTCTTTTCTCAACCTCTCATGCGGACTTGAGGCATTCTAATTCCGATTATGACTAAGTCGAATTGGCTTTGTAAACAGTCTCCTACATAATGTTTTCCCAGATTAAAAGGATATCTATATTTTAAAGGAAAAAGGGGGAAATGAAACTTACAAGTTTGTTAGTTCTGAATTTTTCTTTGAATTTTATATTGAGTAGTTTAAAAGAATTGTTGCCATGTCGTGGATTCTGTGTGTTGAAGTTTAAAAACAATGTTATGGCACAAACAGAGGTTGGTGGGAGTTTTGTCATATTAGTTTGGAAATAATTGGCATGGCATACAGTGAATATCCAAATGTTTTGGTGAATGATGACAATATTGATTTTAAAATCAATGAATGTTATTTCATGTAATAGAACAGTAATCGTCTCATTCCCGTTCATTGTCTCATTTTTCGCTCATTATATGCCCACCACCTTCCCAATAACATCTAATTCATCCCATGTTCTGTTATTATGAATTTCATTTTTAAGAAGAAAGGATTCAAAGGGATTGGATGATGACTTGAGTTGGAAATTTTGATATGGAGACATTGTTTTTAGAAGAAGAAGGGCTCTGCATTTTGCTTGAACAGTATTCATTTGTTGGTTCTCGTCCATGCTACCATTTTTAATTCATTACAAATCCCCCCATCTTCCCAATGACCCTGTTATTCCCTGTTCAATTGCAATTGATTATTGAATTCAATATGTGGTGGGTTGTTTCAATGAATGGATTGCTTATGCCTCTATTGTGAATGATAGAGCCAACATTTTGATTTTATTTAGGTAGAGTATTAGTGAATGGATTGTTAAAAATTTCCATGTTCTGATTGGAATATTGCTTCACGATGAGTTTTGTTTAGCAGGGGAAACAATGGTAGAGGTGCAAACAAAGGTAGAGGAAATAATTGGCAAAGGGGCCATAGAAGGCCGTGATTCTCAATTCACTTTGACGTTGATACATAAGAATTGAATAAGCTTTTCCAAGTTGAATTATTCAATTTCGTTGGCCAAGGGAATTTTCAACCTAGACCTTAGAGGCCTTTCCAGCCACATCAAAACTTCTCTGGTGTTCGTGTTCCCCCTCATGTTTCTATGCAGCCAGAGAAACCTGTCAATGATGGCTAGAAATAAATTGTCCATCAGCCTGTTTCACATCATCATGGTTGGACTACAATATCATTACCATTTCTCCCTCCTCAACCACCATTCAACCCAAATTCCCAATATGATTGTGTTTCCTCACCAGTCCAGTCCTCTCATGCAAGCAAGAGATTAAAAACTGCCATCCCCAAGCCAGAATTAGATAAAGGAAAAGGGGTGGTTAATCCCTCCAAGTCTTCGAGAGACTCCTTTGAATCAATGTCCTCTCATATCCACCTCAAAGATAGTTTCTCCCATGTCATAAGTGAAATCCACCCACAAGGTTCCAATCAATTGAAAGTTGTTGCACAAGACAAATAAAAAAAAAAGGATCAAAGGAAGGCAACAGTGAAAAAAGGCAGATTGCCTCTCACAACAAATATGGGTATTAATAATTTTTAATGTTATTCTTTTTTTAGGACATATTTTATTGGTATGATGACATAATGTTTTGGACAACAAAGATACATTTAGATAGAATGTTTTGGATGACATGGATATAATTCTATTTTTGGGCAATAGTCATGTTTTATTTTGATACTAAAATATTTGACTATTTATATGAGGATGGGAGTTACAAGGCGAATGCTTAAGTTAATTTTTTGGGTGTTATATTTCATATTTTGATGATCATTAAAGAAATGAAAATTGGAGTGACAAGGGGTCCCACCTATTTAGTTATTATTTAAAAAGACCCTTATTTATTTATTATTATTTTGTCTCAACTTATTAGTTAAGCTAACTAAGATTAACAAAGGCAAGGTAGTTGAACTACCATAACTTATTGGAAAGAGAATAAAAGCTCGATCAAAGAAAGAGACAAAGGGAGAGAACAAAAGGGGAACTTATGATATAAGGTCTGCTCTATACTTGTGCGATAATTCTTTTCTTCATTCATTCCGAGTTTACTATAAAGCTAAACCATCTTGATGACATGAGGGTATTATTGAAGGCAATAGGATTCAAAATTGAATCATATCTTTCAACATCTTGTTTCTAAAGGTGTATGATCTATCTTTGGCAGTCTATATGTTCTTGTTTGTTTGTGGATTAGATTTCATGTCTGATAAATAATAGTTTGCAGAGTCAAGTGACAACACTTTTATGGCAAGTCGATCCATATATTTAGCTTCAATTTTCTTTGGCTATCAAAGTCTTTTTGTGTGGTGCCCATCGGAGACTTCTAAATATGACTTTGGGCCCCACCCTCGCAGGGGTTTGTAAAGAGAATTATTCTTTGTATCTCAGAATGAAGTTAATATAAAATCATATTTTTTATTTCAGTCTCACATGTGTATCTTAATGATTTTTATTTTTATTTTTCAAAATTTTCTTTTATCCTTGTCTCTTATCCATGTACACACTTATGTATATTTTTTCTTTCTTTCTTTTGTATAGTTATATATAATATATAAAATCAACCTTGGTTCCTCGTACATATTACATGTGGATCAAGTGATTGTTTTACATTTAAGGCTATAAACTCTGGGTAACATTCCCAACTATCTTGCCTTAGCCTAAGTAAGATCTGAAAATGTTTGAGTGAGGTTCTTCGTACCTTTTCTTCAACAAAGAGTTGCATGGCATTTTTGTGTCTTTCTCTTTTTGGATCGATCTTTACACATTGGGAAGACACAATGTGACCCAAATTTCTTTCCACCATTCCACATAAAGACTTCTTTGGGTTCAGGGATATGCCAAAATTTCTACATCTTTCAAAAACTTGTCTCACATGACCAATATGGTCCACTGCTTTCTTGGAGAAAACAATCATATCATCTAGGTACATGACAATAAAAATATACTTGATATTGATAAGGCATAGTCCACGGCCCTTTGAAAGGTGGCCCCTACATTCATCAATCTGAAAGGCATTCTTATGTAGGTAAATATGTCCCACATAGTTGTGAATGTTATCTTCAACACATCTTATGGATCCTTCCTGACTTGGTTGTATCCTAAGAAACCATTCAGCATGGAGATCCTCTCAAGCACCACCACCTTCTATGTGATTTGATCCATCTTGGTTAGGGAGTATTAATCTTTGAGGGATGATTTATTTATATTTTTGAAGTCCACATAGAACCTTATCTCTTCATTCTTCTTCCTTATATGTACTAGGTTTTCCACCCACGTGGAGTACCTCACAAGCATAATGATTTTGGTATCACACAACTTCATGACTTCTTCTTGGAAAATGGAGTGGAGCAAGGACATTGATTTCCTTTGTTTCTATTTGAATGGATCTACACCCTCCTTCAAAGGAATCTCATGTCGAAAAATGGATGGATCATAGGTCTTTAGATCTTCATATTTCCAGATAAAGACATCCTTGAACTCTGAGAACAACTTGGTGTATTCTTCATTTTCAACATAAGATGGAGTTTTTGACAACTTAACAAACTAAGGTTCCTATGTGGTTCCTAGTTGTAATCCTCAAATTTTGATAATTTCGGTTTGATAAAGGGCTCAAAGGCACATCATTTAAATAAAAGAGTCTATCTAGAGGCCCTAGGCCTTTAGAGATAAAGTTTGATTTTAGCTAAATAAACTTCTATCCTTCAATCACGTCAAGAGAAATATGGTTAAATGGTTGGCCAATGTCCAAGTCTTCATCTTTTTCTTCATCCCTGTTTGAATCAATATTCATATTAATGTATTCATCTACCATGTCTAGAAATATTTTGATTTGAGGATAATCCTCAACCACTTTCCACCTCTTGATGTTATCAGGGACAAAAGGAACGTGAAAAACCTTGATGGAATAAAATAGGTGATCCAAAATTGGAGGAGTGAAATCAATATCATATCTAGGCAAATTATCTACCCTACAGTTAAATTCTCTCCGAACAACAATAATATTTGCAGCCTCAAAAAAATTGTTAAACACATGTCATGCCTAATTCTCGTATTGTCTTAGCCTTGGATGCCTAGTCCATAATGTCTCCTTCACTTGGTTCACTACTAAGTGTGAATATCCAAAAATATTGAAGAATTATATACCTATTTTCCTAGCTATGTCTATTCCTAGAATGAGGGCTTCATGTTCTGTCACATTGTCAATGCATTCAAATTCCAACTTAAAAACCAAAGGGAGATTCCTTTCCCTTTGGGGAGACCAAGGGGACCCCATCTCCATTTCCACTTGCATTGTACGCTCCATAAAATATCAAGGTCTAGAGGCTTGAGGGATCAAGCTTTGCTTCTTCAAATATTAGATCTTCACATCCTTCCATAGGGGTTGCCTCATAGGCGAGGAGGAAATTTCCAGTGTTATAAGAGGTGTAGGAAGGGAAGTTAGATGGGTTTTTAGGATATGAAAGAGTGTAAGTCATCTTGGGTTCTCTGTAAAGGTGCCTAGTTTCACCTCCAAATATAGGTTTAGTAGAAAAATATTGGTCAAATTGGATACTACCTCCGATAAAATACCCCTAGTGTCTTGATGGAAACATGCCATAAGTAGGAGGGACATCAGTAATTACTGCATGCATCATAAAAATTCCTTGGGATTTAAACCATCCTTACTACCAATTCTTTGATCATTACCAAACATTGGACCCTCTTGCAATCAAAGGAATATATATCCTTGTAGACTCTAGTGATGTCCAATCCCAAATTTTCCATAATGGCCAAAGGCATCAAGGAATGTGAAGCTCTATAATCATACAAGAAATTGTGTATATGGAAATTTTGAAGCTCTAGAGTTATATAGAATGGTGGGGTAACCTCATCTATCCTATTTGGTATATTTATTAACAAAATATTAGGGGCATCGTCTTGGAAACTGATTAGGTTGACTTGAAGAGGAATATCATCTTAGAGGACCATCATATTTGCAACTCGACTACATTTTTAATTTGAGAGATTTGACCTTGGATGGGTTGACTTTGTGATTGTTCTCTAACCCCTAAAAATTATGCTACTTCCTTTATGTGAGGAAGAATTTTTACTAATTAAGACAGAGGCATGGAATTTTAATCTTACTCAAATCATACCTGATATCAAAGGTGGGGGGACCAACAAGGGATACCTTGAGGGATTTGCTTATAGCATTGGGCTTGGCTAGGCTAGGTCTTGGCTGAGGGACCACAAGGGGTTTCGCATGATTTATAACAACTAAAGTCCCACTGGATTGTGAGGCCTCCTAAGGTTCTTCTTTGATTGGTACTATTGGCTTCTTGGAGTTAGAAACTTTGAAATCTACTTCCTTCTTTGGAGCCTCGGTCACCCTTTACACATGTCTTATTTTGTTCCCATTTCCTCTAAAAACATCATCTCTTTTGAAATTTTGGGAAGAATGTCTTGGTCATAGATCATGATTTCTCCTTACCTCAACCATGATGTTATCAAACACCATCTTGAGCTAGCCAAAGGTTAGGTCAAAAGGATGATCATCATTCATAAAGATAGTAAATACCCTCATTCAACACTTATTCCTCTCCTTCCCTTAGAGTTTCGTCAACTAGAGTATTAAAGGAAGGATCCTTATCTACCATAATATGATATTCTATATGGAATAACATACTTATGTCCATGGGTTAATTATATAGGCCATCGTCTCCTGGCTCATATTAATCTTCATAGTAGGGAGGTCAAGGCACAATCATAATTTCTTGTCTTTTAGAGGTTTGTGGAATTTCTTGTTCCTTGGTCCATTTTCTATTTAAAGGCCACTGGTAGGGGTTCTCATTAAAATTTGACTATGTAGAGGATGATTCTGAGATCTAGGAGTAGGTCCCAAGGAGGTCTTACCTCTCAAATTGTACTTAATGATAAAATCCCTGATCCACAAGGTGAAACTCAAGGGGAAATTGTTAGGATGGTCACCACTATAATCTCAAAAACCTATCCTCTATTGGAAAATTGATTGTCAGGGATGTCATATTTAGAAGAAGTCTAGAACCCTCTAGAAGTAATTGGTATAATTGAAGAAGTATCCAAAGTAGTCCCCTTATGGCGTAGCTTTAAGATGGCCCTCACGAGAAGATTATTTGAAGAAGTCTAAAAGAAACCCAAAGGTGCAGTCATGAGGCTCGAAGTTGACTGAGGAAAATGAGGTTGAATAAAATTACAAGTACATGCAAAACCGCCATAAATGGATAATCATCGTCATGTCATTTCCAATGGCAGCTGGTATGCAATGTCATTCCTCATGGTTGAGGATTTAGTCCCTCCTGAAGTTGAAAGCTTTGAAGAATGGTTGAGAATCCCCTAAATGGTTGCAACAAGAAGTTACAAGTCATTAATGAAAGGGTAAAATGGTTATAACAAGAAAGTATAGGTCGACCCTAAAGTTAAGGAAATAAGTCACTTGGAAAAGTATAAATACACCTCAAGAAGCCTCTCATTTGTACAAACAAAAGTTCATTGAATATCTATCTCTCAAGTGATCTTTTTGTAGCGAATATAAGGAAGTAAGGTTTGCAGAAGTCTCAAAGTTGCATAAGTGAAGGGTTTCTAAAATCCCTAGTTTATCTTACCCCCACAGGTCAGGCTACAAGTGTTCCGTGAGGCACCCCCTTGGGTTGTACGACACTTGTCCCATGAGGCCCCGCCAGATGAATGGTCTCTATCCAGCGAGGCTGAGGAAAATTTGTTGAAGATGCTATCTTGTGTTTGTTGAAGTTGATATGCACCAAGTTGATCTATAGGTCTAATATGATTCAAGTTTTCTATGTGATAAAAGGTATGCTCTTATGTGTATTTGATGCTTGTATCATGAATTGTTTGGTACATGCTTGAGGCATGTCTTGGAGGCTTATTGGTACATGGTTGCATATGGTTGAGGTTCACTTCTTGGTGATATTTATATATGCTTGAGACATATCCTTGGTATTTGGTTTATGGTTTTTATGGTTCAATTTTAGAGGCACATCTTTGTGATATTGACATATGTATGAGGAACATCTCTTTGGTACTTGGTTGAGGCACATCATTGAGGTTATGGTACTTTCTTTTGGCATATCTTGTGGTACATGGTTTATGACATGATTGAGACATATCATGAGTGATATGATATATGGTTAAGGTACATATTTTGGCATATCATATGTACTTTGGATACTTGATGTTGGGCATACACTTTGATATATGATCTAAGTGAGTGGATCTGGTTGTTGATGATGATGTATCAATATCAGCGACAATGACAATGACAGTGACAGATACAGTGACAATGAAAAATACAGTGATGGTGGTAGTGACAGATACAGTGACAGTTTGATTATGAGTATTAGTGGTAGTGATAGGTTGAATCTACATTTATATTTCAGGGAGGTAGGACAGGGAAAGGAAATGGGGTCATAGCCTCCTTCCGGTTGGAGCCGGAGAACCTAGGGGGTTGGAGCCTCCTTCCAATTTTGGTTGGAGAATTCAGGGAGTTGTAGCTTCCTTCAGGTTGGAGCCTGTAAATAGAGGGTTGGAGCTTCCTTCCAGTTGGTGCTAGAGAATTTGGAAGTTGGTGCTCCCTATGAATGCAATCTTGTTATATATAAGAAAACATTCTATGGTTTTCTTCGATTTTGGTTTCCATGTAAATTATGGTGTACTGTGTATCTATGGTTATTTTTTATGCACTGTTGATTGATATTGATCATAATATATTGATGATATACTGTTGATAAAGTTAATGATTACACATTCTGATTAAAAGTGGTAAAAGATTGCATAATACCGATTCACCCCCCCTTTTAGTATTCCAACAATTGGTATCAAAGAAGGTCCTTCAGAAAATAGTCTAATCACTGGAAGGTAGATCATGGAATGCACCAAGAATGGAACACCAATGTTTGATGGAAATAACTATGCCTTCTTGAGAAGAAGAATGAAAACGCTTATACAAGCACAATGATTTGATTTTTGGCAAGCAATAGTAAATGGATACATGACGCCTACCACTGCCCCAATTCAAAGGCTACTAGTGCTATTCTGGTTGGTCTTGTTAGATCAGTATATGTCAAGGTTATGCATTGTGATTCTGCAAAGGGTATTTGGGACAAACTTCAAAATGTTTACGAAGGAGATGCCAAAGTCAAAGGGGCCAAGCTTCAAACTTATAGAGGTCAATTTGAACAACTGAAAATGAAGGAAGATGAAGATATTACAGCCTACTTTCTGTGAGTTGATGAAATAGTAAATGTTATTAAAGGTTTGAGAGAAGAAGTTAAAGAACCTATCATTGTTCAAAAGGTACTAAGATCTCTTCTAATGAGGTTAGATCCTATGAATTATGCCCTAGAAGAAAGAGAAGAACTTTAGCGCCTTAAGTGAACTAAAGAAAGAGAGGGAGAAATTTAAATCACTCAAGGGAGAATTTCTCAAGCTAAAAGAAGGTTCTCAAAATCCTAACTCTAAAGAAGATCAACATATGATTATGAACCTAAAAGTCCAAGTCAGAGAAGACAGAAGGATTGAAGAAATACTCAAAATCCAACTAGAAGAAAAAGATAAAGAGAAGGAAAGCTTGGAAACAAAAATAGTTTCACTTAGGAAAGAACTTCAAAAAAGAGACAGTCAACAAAAAAACACCAAAACATTGGATGAGATCATGAGCACTCAATGGCCATATTATGATAGGTCTGGACTAGGATACAATCAAACAAAGAAGGTTTCGAGCTCTATGACTACATAAGAGGAAGTAGAACAAAGCATAAGTCACTAGAGGATTCACCAAGAAATAAGAATGAAATATTTCAAATGAGAACACTCGGGAAATTGAAATAACTCAAGAAGAAAATTACAGAAGAACATCACTACCTAGAAGATTCAGAATTCAGAATCAACAACCAACCATGGAAAGAAATCAAGAAGAAAACTACAGAATAAAAACACCATTCAGAAGATCTCCCAGGTATCAAACTATTTTTCTTGGTTTATGTTATTCTTGTGACAATTTTGGGCACAAATCTATAAACTGCAAAACTTATACTAAGAACATAGGCAACTATGAAGGTCACTCTAGAATTAATCATTTTAGAAAGCCTCATGAAATGTTTAACAAAAACGATAACAGTTTTGGCTCATTGAATGATGAAGTAGAATTCTATAAGTGAAACAATTTTGGACACATGGACAAATATTTTAGATTGACAGTTCCTCCAAAGGAACCAAAGCAAGATTTCAACAGTCATGCAAAAGGACCATCAAGAATTTGGATAAGGAATTAGGATAAATTAAATGTTGAAGAATGTTCCATTTCCCTACAAGCCCAAAGCAGAATAAGTGATTGGTACGTTTATAGTGGTTTCTCAAAGCACATGACAAGTGATAAGAACATATTTATAACTCTGAAGAAAGAAAGAGATGGATCAATTTCGTTTGATAATGACAACTCAACCAAAATTGTAGGGAAAGACACAATCAAACTTGGAATTAAGGATGTCAAGACATAAAATGTCCTACTTGTCAAAAACATGAACATAATATGCTAAGTGTGAGTCAAATGTGTGATCAGGGACATAGACTTATATTTGACTCAGAGAAGTGTGAGATAAGAAAAGAAGGATCAGGCAAATTGGTGGCTACAACAGTAAGGACTCCAAACAACATATACCATCTTAAATGAGACTGGAAAGGAAAATTTTGCTTGGGAAGGGAAAATGAAACTTGGCTTTGGCACAAAAGAATGGGGCACATGAACTTTGACATGCTGGTCTGAATCAACAAGAAGGAAGCACTAAGAGAAATGCCTGAAATTTCAAAACCGATCAGTACTATGTGCAAGCATTGTCTACATGGAAAACATACAAGAACTGAATTCATATCGAAGGAGTACTCTACAACAAAGCCACTGGAAATTGTGCACACTGATCAATGTGGACCAATGAGAACAAAAGGACTAAATGGAAAACAATACTTCATGCTACTTATTGATGATTACACAAGAATGACTGTAGTTTTTTTCTCAAGAAGAAATTAGAGGCATTCAAAAATTTCATAATATTCAAGGAGATGGTTGAAAACGAAATGGATTTGAGAATTAAGTGCTGAAGATTAGACAATGGAGGCGAATTCATATCAAAAGAATTCATGGAATTCTATGAAGAGCATAGAATAAAAAGGCAGTTCTCAACAGCTAGGACACCTCAGAAAAATGCAGTCGTTGAATGGAAGAATAGAACTATAACAGAGATGGCCAAAACCATGTTGAAGGATTCAAAATTGAGTAATATCTTTTGGGTACAAGCAGTGCACAAAACCGTTCATATATTGAACAGAGGAATGCTAAAAAATAACAGTGACAAAAATCTATATGAGTTATGGAAGGGAATACTAACAAATGTCAAACATTTTAGAGTATTTGGAAGCAAGTGATACATAAAAAAAAGAAGATGACAGAGTTGGAAAATTCGATTCTCGAGTTGATAAAGGCATACTGGTTGGATACTCAAGCAAAAGCAAGGCATACACGTGTTACAATCTGAGACTCAAAAAGATAGTGGAAAGCATAAATGTAAATATTGATGAAGCAGATGTGCATAAGATCAAAGAAGAAAGCATAAATACTAAAGAGCAGGAAGTAGAAAAAGAACACAAAGAAGAAGAGCTAGAACAACAACAATAACAAGAATAGTAGCCAAAAGCAGAACATGAAGAAAATGACCGACACAAATTTTTGATTCCCTCTAGGAAACCTAACTGTTAGGTTCAAAAGAATCATCCACCAGAACAAATTATTAGAGATCAAAATGCAGGAATAGAAACCAGAGGAAGTAAAAGGTTTCGTACACCAGAACAGGGACACCTTGCACTACTATCCACAATTAAATCCAACAGCTTTGAGGAAGCCAGTAATGATGAAGATTGGGTCAAGGCCATGGAAGAAGAACTAAATCAAATAGAGAAGAATGAAACATGGGAACTTGTGCCAAGACTAAAGAACAAAAATGTGATTGGTACAAAATGGGTGTTCAAATACAAACTAAACGAAGATGGACAAGTAACTAGGAACACAACAAGATTATTATGTGAAGGAAATGCACAAGTTGAAGGAGTAGATTTTGAAGAAACTTTTCCCCCTTTTTCCAGAATGGAAGCAATCAGACTAATCTTGGCCTATGCATGATCCAAGAGAATCAAAGTATATCAGATAGATGTAAAATCAACATTTCTAAATGGTGAATTAGAAGAAGAAGTCTACATTGAACAACCAAAGGGATTCCTACTGTCAAAAAGGGAAGATTATGTTTGCAAATTGAAGAAATATCTGTATGGAATCAAACAAGCCCCTAGAGACTGGTATTCAAGATTGGATAGGTATTTTGCACGAACAAGGATTCAGAAAGGGTAATGCAGATAGTAATTTCTATGTAAAGGTTGATAGAAACAACATACTTATCATTGAAGTATATGTGGATGACATTATCTTTGGAAGTGATGATGACATGATGAATAATAAGTTTTCCCAAAACATGCAAAATGAGTTTGAAATGCCACTACTTGGTGAATTGACATTCTTTTTGGGAATTCAGATATCTCAACGGGATGAAGGCATTTTCATTTCCCAAAGTAAGTACATCAAAGAAATGTTGAAGAAATTTGGAATGGAAGATTGCAAACCAGTAAGTACTCCTATGGTGACTGGATGAAAGCTGAGCAAAAATGATGAATCTAAATAAGAAGATAGAGACTCTATAGATCGATTATGGCAACCTACTCTATGTGACAACTTCAAGACCAGATGTAATGCAAGCAGTTGGATAGGTTGCAAGATTTCAAGCAACACTGAAGGAAACTCATGTTCTAGTAGTAAAGAGGGTCTTCAAATATATTAAAGGAACAACAGAGTTTGGATTTTGGTATCCAAAAGGGAATGAGTTGACTATGGTCGCCTACACAGATGCAGATTGGGCAGGAAGCAGTAGTGATAGAAGAAGTACTAACGAAAAAACATTTTACTTGGGTGATTGTCCGGTATCCTGGTTAAGTAAGAAGTAGTATTTAGTATCATTATCCACAACACAAACATAATAGATTGCAACAATAACATGTTGTACTTAGGTTCTCTAGAATAAACAAACCTTCAAAGATATATAAGTGAAGTATGATGAGCCTATTTCGATATTCTGTGACAATACTAGTGCTATAAGTATCTCCAAAAATCCAGTGATGCATTCCAAGACCAAACATATTTCAATCAAGTTTCACTTTCTGCAAGAACATGTTACAGAAAATAATATCAAGTTAGAGTATATTGGAACAAAGGAACATATTGCAGACATCTTTACTAAGCCTCTCCCAAGAGAGACATTTGAGTACCTTCGACAGAAACTTGGAATAGTTTCTGCTCCACAGTGATCTACACGACTTTTTGCTAAGAATACAACAAAATATAAATCATTTGTGTAGAGAAGATTGTTGATATTAGATCAGTCAATAAAGGAATCTTAAGATGAATGCTTTTTATATATGCCAGTAGTTTACATCATCAAGAAGCACCGATGGACAAAAAGCACCGGAAGAGAGAAAGAACAAAAGCAGGAGAGAAATTTCAAAAGCATATTGTCAGGGGGAGTAACCCTTTGCCATTGATGTCAAATGGGGAGAGAGAACAAAAGCATGCAGACAGGGGGAGAATTGGTCACATGGCAGCATGAGTGTTTCCATCAATGCCAAAGGGGGAGATTGTTGGAAAATTGATTGTCATTGATGTCAACTTTAGAAGAAGTCTAGAAGCCTCTATAAGTAATGGGTATAATTGAAGAAGTCTCCAAAGTGGCCCCCTTATGGCATAGCTTTAAACATGGCACTCATGGGAAGACGCTTTGAAGAATTATACAAGAAACCTAAAGGTGCAGTCTTGAGGCTCGAAGTTGACTAAGGAAAATGAGGTTGAAGAACATTACAAGTACATGAAAAACCATCATAAATGGATAGTCCTCGTCCTGCCATTTCCAATGGTAGGTGGTACGCCACGTGCTTCCTCACGGCTGAGGATTTATGTCCTCTTGAAGTTGAAAGCCCCGAAGAATGGTTGAGAAGCCCCTAAACTATTGCAACAAGAAGCTACAAGTCATTAATTAAAGGGTAAAACAGTTATAACAAGAAAGTACAGGTCAACCTTAAAGTTAAGGAAATAAGTCACTTGGAAAAGTATAAATACACCTCAAGAAGCCTCTCATTTTTACAAACACAAGTTCATTGAATATCTATCTCTCAAGTGATCTTTTCGTAGCAAATCTAAGGAAGCGAATCTGATGAAGTAAGGTGTGCGAAAGTCTCAGAGTTGTAGAAGTGAAGAGTTTATGAAAACCCTAATTTAGCTGACACCAGTGGGCCAGGCTACATGTGTCCCACGAGGCACCCCCGCGGGTTGTACGACACTCATCCCACAAGGCCCCGTCAGATGACTGGTCTCTGTCCAGCGGGGCTGAGGCAAATTTGTTGAAGATGTTATCTTGTGTTTGTTGAAGTTGATATGCACCAGGTTGATCTACAGGTCTGAGATGATCCAAGTTTTCTAAATGATTAAAGGTATGCTCTTATGTGTATTTGATGCTTGTATCATGGATGGTTTGGTACATGCTTGAGGCATGTCTTGGAGGCTTATTTGTACATGGTTGCATATGGTTGAGGTTCATGTCTTGGTGATATTGATACATGCTTGATACATATCCTTGATATTTAGTTTATGGTTGTTATGGTTCATATTTAGAGGCACATCTTTGTGATATTGACATATGTATGAGGCACATCTCTTTGGTACTTGGTTGAGGCACATCATTAAGGTTATGGTACTTGTTTTTGGCATATCTTGTGGTACATGGTTCATGACATGATTGAGACATATCATGAGTGATATGGTATATGGTTGAGGTACATCTTTTGGCATATGATATGTACTTTGGATACTTGATGTTGGGCATACACTTTGATGTATGATCTATGTGAGTGGATCTGGTTGATGATGATGATGTATCAATATCAGTGACAGTGACAATGACAGTGGCAGATATAGTGACAATGACAAATACAATGACAATGACAAATACAGTGACAATGGCAATGACATATACAATGATGGTTTGATTATCATTATTAGTGGTAGTGACAGGTTGAGCCTACATTTATATTTCAGGGAGGCAGGACGGGGCAAGGAAAGGGGGTCGTAGCCTCCTTCTGGTTGGAGCCAAAGAACCTAGGGGGTTGGAGCCTCCTTCCATTTGTAGTTGGAGAATTCAGGGAGTTGTAACTTCCTTCAGGTTGGAGCTTGTAAATAGAGGGTTGGAGCCTCCTTCCAGTTGGTGCTGGAGAATTTGGAAGTTGGTGCTTCCTATGAATGTAATCTTGATATATAAGAAAGCATTATGTGGTTTTCTCCCATTTGGGTTTCCACATAAATTCTGGTGTATTGTGTATCTGTGGTTATTTTTTATGCATTATTGATTGATATTGCTCATAATATATTGATGATATATTGCTAATAAAGTTAATTATTACATTTTCTAATTAAAAGTGGTAAAAGATTGCATAATATCAATTCAACCCCCCTCTTAGTATTCCAACATCCTCTTCACTTTAGTTCGTCTCTCCTCTAGATCAAGGGGGGTATCCCTAGTAGGATTATAAAATATAAGCAACGAGGAACAAGGTGAAGTGAGTAGCTTTAGTAGAACAATGTTTTGAAGTTTTAGGGTTTTGAAATAGGTGATGGAAGGAAGTAGAGATTAGTGTCAAATACAACAAGGGAAATGGTGTCTAGGTGAATCAAAGAGGCTTATGGAGCCAAGAAGAAGCCTAATCCAGGTGGACATCGGTGGCCACCCACATCTTCCATTGGCTCAACACAATTCTCCATCTTGACATTTTTTTTTAATCTACAGTTTTTAGGTCCTAAACTTTTGGGGCTTTTTTTAGGCCTTAAATGATGTTTTTTGGCCATTCGGAGGCTAAAAATGGCCATGGCCTTGCCAAAAATTGTATTTCATGGTTGGATCTATCTAATGAGCTACAATGCACCCCAAAAGGATATTGTATGCAAAATTTTCACCCTCGGGAAGTTGGCATATCAACTAACCACCTTGAGGCCCACAAACCTTTTGGTGCTTCTCCTTCTAGGGTTAGGGTTTTGGATCATTAGGATTATTGCTTTATGTTAAAAGGCCATTCTTTCGACCTCTTGTAATTTCCTTTTTCAAATGAGCATATCCGATCTCTCTCTCTCTCTCCAGAGATTTAAGCTACCACCATTCTAGCCAGTTTGTGTTCTACAATACTTTGTTATTTTATTCATTAATAGAAGTTGGGTTTCACTGTATTATTGTGATATTTGTTATATTTATATGTGTGTTTCATTTCATTCCCTATACAGTCTAAATTAGTGGTATTAAAGCAATATGCTCCTTTTTATTTCTCGATGCATGTCCTCGACGAGGTCAAGGAATAGAGAGTTGGATCTTGAGCTAGTTTCACTTGGGGATGACCACTCTCGCCGACCCAAGCAGCTTCCCATGGTGGAATAAAAGAGAGATGATGGAGTAGGAGATCATTTCAAGATGTTTCTCAAGGAAGCCCTCGCATGACAAAGGAATGAGTTCATGGATAACTTCACCCAAATCCTTCGACGACTACCAAATGCGGGCAAGGCACCCTCAACAAGCAACCATTTCAAAGGTATGACACCCTTCAAGGTACATGTTAACTTTGATATCCCTTTATTTGAAGGCCAAATAGATGCACATGCTTTGGAGAAATGGTTAAAATTTTCTAGAGGGTTATTACTTTGTTCAAAACTTTTTCGATAGCGAAAAGATCACCTTTGCTCTCCTTAAAGCCCTTGCACATGTCAAATATTGGTGGGAAGGTTACTAGGAGAGACAAAACGACGATGAGTCTATGGCATTTGGAACAAGATCCACTTGGGCAGTCTTTTCTAATTCCCTTAAGGAAGAATTATGCCTTGTTGGGAATCATGATGACCAGTACACGAGATGCACAACTCTACATCAAGAGAGAGATCAAATGGTGTCAGAGTAAACCAGTATCTTCCATACCTTGCACTCAAAGTTGGGTATCAGAGTATTCACGAGACACCTGGTTCTAAGGTACCATGGTGTCCTACACAAGTACATTCAAATGGAGATGGATTTCTTGGAAAAATCCTTGCTAGGAGTCGCTTATCAATACATTGTCAAAATCAAGTAGAAATTCAAGCATAGGAATAAGCGATAGTTCGAGTCTGCCAATATGCCACAATAGAAGCACGGTAAAGACATCCCTAACTCACAAAAAAAGGATAGAGCAAGAAGATCCAACCTCAAGACAACCAGTCCAAGTTGTAGGAAAAGAAGGGTAATGGGAAGTTGAAGGATATTGGAAAGTGGTGTGAATTCCACAAAAGCCTTTGGCACAACACTGATGAATGCTTCTCCAAACAATCATTGTTGATCGAGCTTAAGGACAAAGAGTCATACCTTAGCTCAGACTCTAATTCATAGCATGCTAAGGGAAAGAAGATCATTGATGCAAAACCTAGGGATACCATCACAACCACAAAGATCCAACCNGGGGCGCCTCTTTCATTCACAATTGTGGGGGAAGGAGACCCCACTAGACTTCATCATTGATAGTGGGAGCCAAAAGAATCTGATCTCAGTCGAGGTCATCAAGAGATTGAAGTTGTCGACAATGTCGCACCCCCAACCATACACCATTGGGTGGTTGGGCCAAGGATGAGACCTTTGCATCAACCAATAGTGCCACTTGTCCTACAACATCGAGCCCTTCAAAGATGAGGTACTATGTGATGTTGCCCCACTTGAAGTTTGTGGTGTTATTTTATGACAACCATATATGTGGAAACATCATGTTGTATATGAGTCTAGACTTCACAATGTCATTGTTACTTTGGGAAGACAACTCTACAGGATACCTGAGGTTGTTACAACTATCACGGTCTCTTTGATCATAACCAAGCAATGTAGGATGATAATATCCCAAATTGGGATATTTTACCTCTTTATGGTTCATTGTGAAGGTGAACGGAATAGCACCATGACATCAACAACCCCTGCACAGGGTCTCACTTCATAGCAAAAGAAGGTGGACAAAGTAGTGGAAGCATACAAAGATATCTTCACCTCACTTGCCAAGGTACCTTTATGCTGCCAGGTCAAGATTTCAATTGATTTGATAGTCGGTGTGATCCAGGTGGATATCGGTGGCCACCCACCTTTTTCGACTGGCTCAAAACAGTTTTCTGGCAATTTTGGCAATTTACTATTTTTAGCAGGTTTTAACTTCTGGGGCCATTTTGAGGGCCTAAATGAAATATTTTCGAGATCGAGGTTTTCAATTATAGCTAAAGGAATAATTGAGCCTGCAAAATTAATCTCCTCGACGATACCTTTCCAACGAGCTATCATATGCCTAAAATAGAGATCGTATGCAAAAGTTACGACCTCGGGAAGTTGATGTACTAACTTACCCAAACAGGGCCCACATGCTTTTGGCGCTTCATCTCCTAGGGTTAGGTTTTTGGATGTCTAGGGTTTTTGGAATTCCTATTTATTGTAAAAAGGCCTACAAAGCCTCATTGTAATCATCTTCTTGCGAATGTGAGTAGCCTTCACATCTCTTCTCAGAGATAAGCTGTCACCATTCTAGCGAGTCTTTCACTCTGTATTTTTACAGTCTCTGTACATTTCTTTCATTAATAGAAATCGTGTATTACTGTATCTATGTGTTTATGGTTGCATCTCTAATATATTTCTGTTATATTATTGGATATACGCGATATCTCTGTGCATTTATTTATTATATCTCCACTCTCATTTCGTGCCAAAAATAATCCGGATCAGTGGTATCAGAGCAAGTTGTTCTTGATCATTTTTTTTCAGTTCATGTCTCCGACGAGGTCCGAGCATAGCAAGTTGGGTCTCGAGCTTGTCTCTCTTGAAGACAATCGCTCTCGCACACCCAAGAAACCCTCAATGGCGGAAGAAAAAAAAAACGACGGAGCAGACGATCCTATCAATCTGTTGCTTGAGCAAGCTCTCACGCGACAAAGGGACGAAATGATGGAGAATTTTGCCCACATCCTTCAACGCCTGCCGATAGCATCAGACGCATCTTCATCAAGTGACCACTTTGGAGGCACCTCGCCTTTCAAGGTACAATTTAATTTTGATATTCTCGTATTTGAAGGACAGATAGATGCAAAAGCCCTAGAAAAATGGTTAACTCTACCAAAAGGTTATTTCTCTGTTCACAATTTTTCCGACAAAGAAAAGATCACCTTCGCACTCCTTAAATCTCTCCCTCATGTCAAACATTGGTGGGAAACTTACTGGGAGCAAAGTTCCATAGAGGGTTCTAGAATATATGGGGCCGATCCCACTTGGGATTTTTTTGTGGATGCGGTAAAAGAACAATATTACCCCGTTGGAAACTATGAGGACCAGTACATGAGATGGACCACACTGCGGCAAGAGAGGGGCCAAGCAGTTTCAGAGTTCACCAATACCTTGCATACCTTGCGCACCACGCTGGGTATCAAAGACTCCGAGCGACATTTGGTTCTGAAATACTGTGGGGCTCTACATAGATACATCCAGACTAAAATGGATTTTCTGAACATCTCATCACTCGGTGTTGCTTATCGATATGCTGTTAAAATTGAGCAGAAATTTAAGCACTAGAACAAAAGGGAGTTCAGGTCTGCAAATCTGCAACAACAAAAGTATGACAAAGACGGCCCTAACAAACAGTCTCCCGAAAACCAGTCCAAGACACAGGAAAAGAAGGGTCACGGGAAGACAAAGAAGGACACCGGAAAATGGTTCGATTTCCACAAAAGCCCTTGGCACAACACTGATGAATGTCGCTCAAAATAGTCATTGGTGGCCGAGATCAAAGACAAGGAGCCGAACCCTGATTCAGAATCTGATTTTGAAAATACTGGTAAAGGACAGATCATTGACGCAGACCCCACTGCTATTGTCGCAGCCGCAACAACTCAACCTGAAGAGCCAACAGATCCTGAAGAGGGGGAACGCCTTTTTCATTCATAGATGTGGGTTAAGGGGATCCCACTACATTTTATTGTTGATAGCGGAAGCCAAAAGAACCTCATCTCAACAGAGGTCGTCAAACAGTTGGGATTGTCGACAACACCACACCCGCAACCATACAACATCGGGTGGCTTCGCCAAGGACGAGATCTTCGTGTCAGCCAACAGTGTCGATTGTCATACGGTATCCAACCCTTCAAGGATGAGGTATTATGTGATGTTGCCCCACTGGATGTCTGCGATGTTCTCTTGGGCCAACCATATATGTGGAAGCGCCATGTTGTTTATGAGTCTCGACCTCGTAGTGTCATTGTTACTTTGGGGGGTCATCTCTACAGAATACCAAAGGTAGTTCTGACTATTGTTCCACCTAAAAAGTTCCACAAGGTAGTATCTCATACTGCAAAATTTAGCTTCTTCACAATCTGTTCAAAAGGGGAACAAAAGGACACTGCAACCACTACAGCCTCGCCCCTTGCACTTTCTATCCAACATAAGCAAGTCGACAAGGTTGCAGCAAAGCGCAAAGATTCCTTCTGCACACCTTCCTCTCATGTAGCTCGACTTGTTGAATAGCCTCAGCTTCAACAGGTTCATGACAGACTTCCACAAACTAAGCAGCGCGACGTCTCCAACAATACAAACAACTCACCAAGATGCAGATCCAGCAGACGCTTTTCCCTCTCCCCCGAGAACTCAACGCAATGGAGACCATTGCTTCCTAAGGAGGGAGGATTGATCCAGATGGATATCGGTGGCCACCCACCTTTTTCAACTGGCTCAAAACAATTTTCTAGCAATTTTGACAATTTACTATTTTTAGTAGGTTTTAACTTCCGAGGCCATTTTGAGGGCCTAAATGAAGGTGATCCGTCAGGATTTTTCGAATGACTATGGTTGAGTTTTATTCGCATGCATTAATTGATCATTGGGAAACTTTAACGAAAGAGCGAGAAAAGAAATGAATTATACAGCCATTAACATATTTTCAGATCTGAAAACACAATGAAAAACAACAAACCATAATGCACAGAGGTTGATAACGGAGTTCGGCAACTTTGCCTATGTCTCCGGGCCTTTTCTCTTGTGGGGGAGGCTTCTTTATTTCTGTTTGAAAGCTTAATAGTACATCTTTACAATGCCGAATGGTCTCAAGACTGATCTGGTCTTGTTCGTCCAGATCTCTGGAACCATGCACAAAAAACAGCACCTGAAACTGATGTCCCGAGCTCTCAGAAATCGTCCGACAGCATCTCCTCCTCAACGGTCTCCCTGCCTCAAACTGGCTTTGACTTGGCTTGCCTCAACATCTCTGCTCTGAAATTGCTCTCAAAAGTTGTCCCCTTGGCCTAAAAATGGCCTTGGTTAAATAGTTGGGAAGTTAGTTTTCCCCCTCCAACTTCCTCCACGAATTTAGGCTCTAAAAATGCCCAATAACCCTTAAAAATGGATTAATTACATTTAAATTAGCAAAAAGTGGTTATAAAACCCACTTTAACTATATAATTGGTTGAATACGGGCTTAAGCCCCTTAGCCTTGGGCGCGCGCTCCTTTAACCGGTCATATGGGCTACATATGGCCTAGCGCTAGCCCTTAGGGCTAAGCGCTGGCCCTAACCTCCATTCGCGCTAGCACCGATCGCATTGGCCTTTACACTTGACCACGGGCTAATGGTTATATTTCGTTGCAACCATATAACCGTGGGTTCTAACCGTTTAAACTATACCCATAACCGTTACAACACATAACTTTTAAAACATAAATCCACACCATTTATCCGCGCTCCAGTTTATATGCTATGGTCATATAATAACGCAAAGAACCGGGGGTCGGGGCTAAGCCCCGACCCCTCCCCCCGCCATATAACATAATATGCAAAGTTAAATACATTTAAACTCGTTTATAAATCAAGTCACAACAATGGTGCAACGGTCGGGCGCACGGTGGTAAGGCTTAACGCGAAGGAGAGGTCCGGGGTTTGAATCCCCCGGGCCTAAATTTTTTTTGACATAGCCCTCATTGGTTAAACCCGGGGTGCCACGTGGCAGCCCGTGATTGGGCCACGTGGCACCTTTCCAACCAATCGCCGAATGCCACGTGTCGGCCTCTGATTCGTCCACATCTGTCGCCACATCAACTGCCACGTCGGAAGCCGTACACTCTGTCATCCATGCCACGTCATCAGCCGTACGCCCAGTCAGTACTGCCACGTCATCCGCTGACGTCATCTGTGCCACGTGTCACTCCAGGATTGGTCCAAGTGCGCGCCAAAAATGCCAAATCAGCCTGCCACGTGTCACGCTCTAGAGCCACCACGTGTCTTGTACGGAATATGCCACGTGTCATCGTATGGACCTGCCACGTGTCCTATACGGACTGACACGTGTCCTGTACGGACTGTACGGACAGGTACAGTCAGCATCCCAAATTTTTGCCTGTTTGGCTCGGCGGACAGAATGCGATATCTTCTTCATACGGACTCCGTTTGACATAAAAATTATACCACCGGAATCAGGAAGACGAGCCAGGCGCAATGGTGTTGGTTTCGTCAGATTCCGAGCACTTTCATTTTTGAGCATTTTTCATGCCCTGACAGGCTTCTAAATCCGATTTCGGATCACACCTCCCCACAATAAGACCTTTTGGTCCCCAAAAGGTTACTGATCAGTCAACAAGCTTGGGATAGGCCACCCGACTTGCTCTCTGTCTCTGAACTCTGTCCTGTGCACCTGTCTCATCACGATCATCTGTAACACAATCATGACAACTGACAGTATATTGTTAGCCATTGCAACCCTGTCACATCTTACTGAAGCTACTATCATCCATGTAGAAAACATTGCTAATGACAGTATTAAGAAGACGACTGCAAATGAACTGATAGACTTTAGATATCTGCACGACATGAGCTTATCTTGAAGCAACCTATGATTGATTTTTCTTTCAACAACCATATCTTGTTCTTGCTTAATTACTTCATTTGAAACAACTACATTCGTTAACTGTTCCCCTGTTTGAAGTGTTTTAACACGATGAGCATGAACCACATAATCATGACCTGCTTTAGTAAACTGATATTGATTCTTAGTTCTATAGAAGATTGCTTTACGATCAAACAAGTATGGACTACCTAAGATCATCCCACATTCTCTTAATGACACAACATCACAAGTTACTTCATCCACATACTTAGATGAGATTGCAAACTTGATTGTGCACTGTTTAGTTATGTGCATTTGATGATGATTGCTCATCCATTTAAGTGTGTAAGGCCTATGATGCATTTGTGTTTTTAATCCCAATTTCTTAACTAACTCTTCTGAGATTAGGTTAGATTGAGACCCACTGTC
>ML776907.1:929674-944183 GCA_009831015.1 Picea engelmannii | reverse complement strand
GGTCTCCCTGCCTCAAACTGGCTTTGACTTGGCTTGCCTCAGCATCTCTGCTCTGAAATTGCTCTCAAAAGCTGTCCCCTTGGCCTCAAAATGGCCTTGGTTAAATAGTTGGGAAGTTAGTTTTCCCCCTCCAACTTCCTCCACGAATTTAGGCTCTAAAAATGCCCAATAACCCTTAAAAATGGATTAATTACATTTAAATTAGCAAAAGTGGTTATAAAACCCACTTTAACTATATAATTGGTTGAATACGGGCTTAAGCCCCTTAGCCTTGGGCGCGTGCTCCTTTAACCGGTCATATGGGCTACATATGGCCTAGCGCTAGCCCTTAGGGCTAAGCGCTGGCCCTAACCTCCATTCGCGCTAGCACCGGTCGCATTGGCCTTTCCACTTGACCACGGGCTAGTGGTTATATTTCGTTGCAACCATATAACCGTGGGTTCTAACCGTTTAAACTATACCCATAACCGTTACAACACATAACTTTTAAAACATAAATCCGCGCCATTTATCCGCGCTCCAGGTTATATGCTATGGTCATATAATAACGCAAAGAACCGGGGGTCGGGGCTAAGCCCCGGCCCCTCCCCCCGCCATATAACATAATATGCAAAGTTAAATACATTTAAACTCGTTTATAAATCAAGTCACAACAATGGTGCAACGGTCGGGCGCACGGTGGTAAGGCTTAACGCGGAGGAGAGGTCCGGGGTTTGAATCCCCCGGGCCCAAAAACTTTTTGACATAGCCCTCATTGGTTAAACCCAGGGTGCCACGTGGCAGCCCGTGATTGGGCCACGTGGCACCTTTCCAACCAATCGTCGAATGCCACGTGTCGGCCTCTGATTCGTCCACATCTTCCACCACGTCAACTGCCACGTCGGAAGTCGTACACTCTGTCAGCCATGCCACGTCATCAGCCGTACGCCCAGTCAGCACTGCCACGTCATCCTCTGACGTCATCCGTGCCACGTGTCACCCTTCCAGTGGTGACACGTGTCACTCCAGGATTGGTCCAAGTGCACGCCAAAAATGCCAAATCAGCCTGCCACGTGTCACGCTCTGGAGCCGCCACGTGTCCTGTATGGAATCTACCACGTGTCATCGTACGGACCTGCCACGTGTCCTGTACGGACTGTACGGACAGGTACAGTCAGCATCCCAAAATTTTGCCTGTTTGGCTCGACGGACAGAATGCGATATCTTCTTCATACAGACTTCGTTTGACATAAAAATTATACCACTGGAATCAGGAAGACGAGCCGAACGCAATGGTGTTGGTTTCGTCAGATTTCGAGCACTTTCATTTTTGAGCATTTTTCATGCCCTGACAGGCTTCTGAATCCGATTTCGGATCAGAAGGTTTCGATCGAGGCTTTAAATTATAGTCAAAAACCTGATTGAGTCCTCAAAATGAATCTCCTCGACGATACCTTTCCAACGAGCTATCATATGCCTAAAACGAAGATCATATGCAAAAGTTACGACCCCGGGAAGTTGATGTACTAATTTACCCAAACGGGGCCTACATGACTTTTGGCACTTCATCTCCTAGGGTTAGGTTTTTGGACGTCTAGGGTTTTTGGCATTCCTGTTTATTGTAAAAAGGCCTACAAAGCCTCATTGTAATCATCTTCTTGCAAATGTGAGTAGCCGTCACATCTCTTCTTAGAGATAAGCTGCCACCATTCTAGCGAGTCTTTCACTCTGTATTTTTACAGTCTCTGTACATTTCTTTCATTAATAGAAATCGTGTATTACTGTATCTCTATGTTTATGGTTGCATCTCTGATATATTTATGTTATATTATTGGATATACGCGATATCTCTGTGCATTTCTTTATTATATCTCTGCTCTCATTTCGTGCCGAAAATAATCCGGATCACGGTGTGCCTTTACCTGACAACTCAGTATACATGCATTCTCCCTTGGAAAATGAAGAAATCAAACGTTAGATTCAAGAGTTAATATAGAAAGGGCACATTCAACCAAGCTCCTCACCTTGTGGGAGCCCAATTGTGTTGGTACGAAAGAAAGATGGGACATGGTGACTCTGTATTGTTTACAAATCTCTAAACAAAATCATATTCCGAAATTGGTATCTCATTCCTTGGATTGATGACATTCTTGACCAACTCAAGGGTGCCAAGTACTTTAGTAAGATTGAATTGAAGTCGGGCTACCACTAGGTACCAATTGAGCAAAATGATGTATGAAAGACTAACTTCAAGTCCAAACAAGGCCTTTTTGAGTGGTTGGTCATGCCTTTTGGCTTGACTAGTGCTCCAACAACTTTCATGAGGACGATGGACAACATCCTACAAGAATTCACCAATTCTTTTGTGGTCGTATATCTGGATGACATTCTCATCTTCAGTAAAATGTGGGTAGAACATTTGCAACACATTTAGCATGTCCTCAACACCCTAAGGCAGCACAAGTCATATGCTAATCTAGAAAAATTCTCATTTGGCATGTAGAGCATCTAATATCTAGTATACATCGTGGATGAACATGTTGTACATGTGGATCCAGCTAGGATCCAAGTCATTCATGATTGATCGTCCCTAATGACTCTAATTGAGCTCCACAGTTTCTTGGGCCTTGCCAACTTCTATCGCAGGTCCATGTTGGGGTTCTTTCATGTTGCTTGGCCCCTCAACCACATCACCAAGGGTGGATCCAAGGCCAAGTTTGTTTGGGATGAGTCACAACAAAAAACATTTGAGGATCTGAAACACCGCATATGTTCAACACCCATACTCACTTTTCCAAATCTGCAACAACCCTTTGAGATTGAGATAGATGCTTCAAACTATGCATTTGGTGTAGTCCTCTCTCAACATGGCTATCCAGTGTCCTACCACAATGAGACACTCTCAAATGTCATCCGCAAGTACCCCACCTATGATAAGGAGATGTACTCCATTGTACAAGCATGTTTCCAATGGAAGCATTACATTCTCAGGAAGGATACTGTCATCCACATTGATCACAAGTCCCCACAATCCATGCAAACATAGGGAAAGTTACAAAATGACCACCACCAAAAGTGGTCCACCTACCTGCAACAGTTCCACCTGAACATAAAATACAAGAAGGGTAGCACCAACTGATTCATTAACTACCGCAGTCGACCTCCAATTGCAGCACTAACCACAATGCTCAACTCCTTCAACCATGAGACCTCCAGGTGGTCGCAACTATATCACAATGATTCTAACTTCGGTGCCACATATCAAACACTGGGCACGAGTACACTAGTTGCAGATTTTCATCTCCAGGATGGAATGCTATGTCATTTGGGCCATCTCTATATTATTCCTTCAAGCAAGTGTGGAAAGATAATTTGGGGAGCTCATTATAGTCGAGCTTGGTGTGGAAAAGACCTTGGTTGTGCTACAAAATTACTTTTATTGGCCGAGGCTTCGACAAGATGTCAACAAGTATATCAGATCATGCACTGCTTGTGCCATTTCCAAACCTTCCATTAAAAAGCATAGATTGTACACTCCTTTGCCTACTCTTGATAGGCTCCAGGAGTCCATGTCCATGGATTACATGTCCAGTTTACCTTCTACCAAGTATGGAAATGACTGTGTATTTGTGGTCATTGATTGGTTTTCTAAAATGGCCATCTTAACAGCCTACAAGAAGAGTATCACTATTGAGGCAACTACTAGGCTCTTCTTCGAATGTGTTTGGGTTCATTTTAGGCTAATACATTTTGGCCCAACCTACAATCACTAATGGACACCAAACTCACAAAATCCATTGCCTTCCACCCCCAAACTCATGGACAAACAGAGGTGGTCAACAGAATGTTTGTGCATCTTTTGAGAATGTACAACTCCAAATATCCACGCACATGGGATGAAAGCCTTCCTTATGTTCAACATAGCTACAATAGTGCCCTCCATAGCTCTATTGGCCACAACCCCTTTCAGGTGTGCTTGGGGTTCCAACCATTGGCCCTCATTGATGTATCTTTGCCCATTGCATCTTCACAGGAAGAGTCATCCCATGCTTTGACCGAGGCATAAAGAGAAGCAAAATTTGTTGAACAGATCCAACACATTCAACAAAAAGTTGATGATATCTTGCAGAAAGCAAATGCCAAGAACAAGTAGAGACATGGCCAACATCAAGTTTCACACAAGTTTCAGGTTAGTGATAAGGTGTGGTTGCATTTGCAGAAAGAGCGTCTTGCAGTCCCCCACAAGAATCTTAGACCATTCCAATATGGGCCTTACACCATCATGAAGTATGTGGTTGAGAATGCTTTTGAATTGAGTATTCTCCCTTTCCTTGGCTTGCACCCAATATTTAATGTGGAGCTGCTTCAACCATATTTTCCACCCCTATTGGACACTTTAGAGGTGGTTGAGTATTTGTCCCCTGTAGAACTCAATCTCGACTACATTGAGCAGGCTACAGTGGATTGGATCATGGACATCAAGATAAAGTGCACCTACCAGCAGAACATACAACTCTACTGGGTTGTCAAAGCGGGACAACTTCTTCACCAAGGCAAGTGGCTCACGAGGAGTCAAATTAAGAAAAAGTTTCCCCATCTTATGAGGGATCTTGAAGCAATGGGGACTATTGCTTCCTAAAGAGGGAGAACATATCTAAGTGGACATCGATGGCCACCCACCTCTTCCACTGATTCAACACAGTTCTCCATCTTGGCAGGTTTTTTTTTTTATCTATAGTTTTTAGGACCTAAACTTTTGCGGCCATTTTGAGGCCTTAAATGATGTTTTTTGGCATCCATTCAGTGGTTAGGGAGGGACATGGCCCTCCCTAGACCTACCAATTTTTTTACTTCTTAGTTAGATATTTCCAACAAGCTATTATGCGCCCCAAACGAAGATTGTAAGCAAAAGTTGCACCCCCAAGAAATTGGTGTATCAACTAACCGCCTCGGGGCTCACAAACCTTTTGGTGCTTCACCTTTTAGGGTTAGGGTTTTGGACCATTAGGGTTCCTTCTTTATGTTAAAAGGCCATTCTTTCAACCTCTTGTAATAAATTTTTGCGAATGAGCGTAGCCGACATCTCTCTCTCTCTCTCTCTTCAGAGATAAGATACCGCCATTCTAGCTAGTTTATGTTCTGTGGTATTTAGCTATTTTATTCATTAATAGAAGTTGGGTTTTATTGCATTACTAAGCTCTTTGCTATATTTCTATGTGTGTTTCATTTCGTTCCCTATACAATCCAAATCAAAACCGCTCTTGATAATTGGTTTATTTCATTCAAGGATTAGGAATAAGAGATTAGAACCAAAGAGGAAGAGTAATCCCTCATCCAAATCAAGATTAACAATGGAGATCAAGGTCCTACAAGAAGGGGTCTTCAAGGGAGAAAGCTTCACCAACAAGATCAACTATGGCTTGATAAACTCACTTAATACTTCTTGCTGGGGTTCCAATATGAATGGACAAATCAAGGCACCAAATAATTATCAAACCAACAAAGGAAGAAGGAGAGGAGTTACCCAAAAATGTCTTCCCTCCAGTGGTTGAGCAATCCCTTCAATGGGTTGATCTAGTTAGCTTGTAGAAGACTTGAACATTTCACCATTAATCTTTGTGCACCAAACACAAACCAAGAAAGAGAAGCTTCAAGAATTTATAACAACATCACAAAGAAAGAAACGTTTACACCACCATATGCTCCAAGAAATATATGTCAATTAAGCTCCAAGGTGTGGAAGCTCCAAAAATCCAGCCATGAGTAATAACGAGGAAGGGAAACTATTTAAATAGAGTGTTACTCAACTTCCTTTACAATAAATTAACAATATATCATGTGATATCCTTAGATTTGGCCTAGGAAGGGATAAAATATCATTTCCTATCTAGTAAAAAATACATGAAATAATGAGGTGGTCAAGCCACACGTACAATGATCCAAGTGAAAAATCCAAAAGAAAGAGGGATGTCTCCATCAACGAGGGAATAAGGTGAGTCAAATGTGCAACGTCTAGCCTCCAAAGGCCTCCAGGTAGGTAGATCCTCAACAAACCCCTCAAAATGTGCAATCAAAGACTCCTACACCTCCTCCAATGTGGACATATAGGTCTCCAAGGTGAAGAATCCCCACAAATCATGAGTAAAGCTCTCAAGAGTGGACAACTCCTCAAAATCATCTCCAAGAGGTTATGTGTGAAGTCTTCAAGGTGTAGCAATCATGTTCAAATCATGTGAACCATCTCCTCAAGTCAAGGGAGAGCCAAATAGGTCCACATGTGCCAAAACCCATGACTAGGTAATGTATCCTCCAAGGTAGACGTCCTATCAAATCAAGTGACACGTGCCTCCAAATGAGTGAACAAGGTGAGCGCTCAAGAACTAGGATGTGGCATGGCATGAGAAGTCCAATGCATGAAGAAATAACCTCGAACTATTTTGACCAATACCTTGGGAATTGTGAACTGCCTCGAGATATGTGAAGATGCCTTGGGAACTATGAAGATGCCCCAAAATTCAGGATGAAGCCAATGCCCAAAAGGAACCATACATCTTCAAGCACCATATCATATGATAAGTCAATATGTCATCAAACTATCTATTAATTAACTAAATAAAAAAAAAAAACCGAACTTTAATACTCAAGCTTACTTTCTACTTATTTTTATTTCCCCTTGACCTTATCATAAAGGTTACTAATGTGACATCTTATTTAGTCTATTAATTTAAAATTTTCTCTTTTCTCGGATACATTTATTTAATGTTTTCCTCACTGATATGTCCAAGGCTCTTAGTGATGAAAATCACTAGGGTAGTGAAAACTTTCACTAGCACTACACCTATGCAAAATAAGGGGTAACAACTAGCTGCAACTCAGGGACATGCAATCTTCTTGGGAGTGCATGAAAACCTCATAATCTCGACATGTACCTATTAGCAATGACTTCCACATCCAACAAAAATACTACACAAACATCAAAACTTGGCTTTTATGAAACAAGACACAAGCCATCAATGCCTATGGCAACATGAAATCGAAACCAATGCTTGAAAGAGCTTACTCATACTACTCCAATGCTCAGGGGAGCTTATTCCTTTTCCTACCCTACTTTAGCACGTGCAAAAAAAAGAATGCTAGAGGGAGCTTATTCCTTTTCCTACCCTACTCTAGCACGTGCAAAAATGAGAATGCTAGGTGAAATCACAGAGCCAATGCAACCAACTTAGCACCTCATCAATACAATGGCCTTTTCCTCTATGTTTGGTCAACATCCAAAACAAAGAGACATTAAAATTCAGATGCTTGTAGGCTGACTTCTCCATCAGTGCTGGGCTGAACATGAACTTGGGTACCTACACATCTAGGATATCATCCAGCATATGGACAAAAGGGCGTGGATTGCTACAAGATTTCTCTATCCACCACTGGAGAGGGCTACTACAGCCACTGCCAAACCACACAATGTTATCTTGGCTTTCTCCCAACTCTGAAGCTTCTTCTTTGTTGTCACATGAGAGTACCCACTGTTGTTCATATCCCTACTGTAAAAAAACTGACGTGAGGACTAAAATTCATTCTGTGCAGGAAAGATGCATTCTGCCATCATCTCTTTTCCTTCCGAAAACGAGGAATGGTCCTCATCAAGCGAGTTTGGTGTCCTTCTAGCAACATACAAAATCTTAGAGACATAAAGCTTGATGTTGCCAGTTTATGTGTTCTTATTTGTAGGGGAATTGATCTCATCTTCCAAAGGGTGCCAAAGAGAAGAATTATGCTCACTGCTTGTGTTCGCTAGCGTTCCTGTACATTACAGCTTCACATGCTTCTGAAACTGTGTCACAAACTATTGCTTGAAAAGCAGGTACGAAATCCTCCATACATGTAACATGAAATACACAATTTGCAGCTTCATCCTTGAGGAAATATTTATCCCACAGGCTCCCAATAGGCATCAAGTCTTCAGATTCATTTGTTCTGTTTGGAAACAAAGTGTTTTCCTTGTCAACCTATTTAGTCTTTCTTGTAGCATGTAGGGTGTTACCGCTCAAATTGTACTTAACAATAAAAGCCCTAATCCACAAGGTACAACTCAAGGGAAATTGTTAAGATGGTCACCACTGTCAAAGCTCCTAGGATCCTCCAATGTGGACAAATGGGTTTTCAAAGTGACAATGCTCAACAAGTAATGCAATAACCCCCAAAAGTGGACGATCTCCTCAAAATTAGCTCCATAAGCCATGTATGATGTGTCCAAGGGAAAGAATGTCCTCATATCAAGCTAGTGACCTCCACAAATTATGGAATGATCCTCTCCAAGTCAAATGACGTCCACACGTGCTATAGTGGCTAGAAGATAAGTCCTCCAAAGGGGTCGGCCCTCAAATCAAGTAAAGAACAACTCCAAAAGCGATGAAGGAAGACAACACTCAAGAATCTTGAATGTGGCATGTTAAGATGTGACCCATGCAAGTGAACATAGCCCAAAATGCCTTGGATGATGTGATCAGTGCCTTGGTAATCATGAGCTACTTTGATAAGTGTGAACTGCCCTGGGAACTGTGAAAATTCCCAAAAATTTCCATCAATGTCCATCAAAACAAGTAGGTGCCCCAGCTGTTCAAAGCTAAAAATAGGGCTAGTGAAAAAATTCACTAGGGTTACCCTCTGCCAAAATGAGGGGTAACATAGGCTCCAACTTGGTGACATGTGCTCTTATTGGGAGTACATGAGAGCCTGATAATCTCGTCATGTACAATGACGTCCACATCTAGCAAAACATCATCAACAATAAAAACAAATCAAATGCTCAAGGGAGCTTATTCATGCTACACTATTGCTCAAATGAGCTTATTATTTTCCTAGCCTACTGTAGTAAATGAGAATGGGGCTGCCAGGTAAAGTCCAAGAGCCAATGCAACCCCCTCACTATCTCATTTGTACAATGACCTCTTCCCCTGTGCTTGGTCATCATACAGAACAGAGATATATTAAAATTCCAATGTTTGTAGGTTGTCTTCTCCATCACTACTGGGTTGAATATGAACATGGGTGCCCGCAAATCAAAAATATCTTCTAGAATAGTTATAAAAGTTGCTAGAGGATTCTTCTATCCAAGTCTAGAGAAGACTGCTATAATCACTATCAAACCATACCCTGTCTTCAAACAACTTTGTAAATCCTCCTCTGCTGGTATATGAGGGTACCAAATGTTCTTTTCATCCTTGCTGTTGGAATTATGATTCCAGGATTGCATTATGTTGCCGAAATGCGCAATCTGTTGTTGTAAACAAAGCACTTTTCCTATAAACCAAGTTTGGTATCATTCCTGGCAAATCTCCAATTAGGCATCGATGCATATCTATACTGTCTGCTATCCCAACCACTTAAGTTTTTTATGAGAACCAGTTCTCTGTGCATGTAATCATCACCAACATATTTTCCAAATATGTCTGTCATGAATTTTATTACATGATTAGAAGTCTTCGAATAGGTCTTCTCCATATCTACAGGAGATCCTTCAACAAACTTCTTCTGCAGAAAACGATGGCCATTCTGCTCCATTGCTATGGAGTAGATATGGCCTCTAAGCTTATCAAAAGGCTTGTACTTAAGCTACTTTTGCTGCTGCACACCTGATTTGTGGACAAGGGTCCTGTCCCTCGTGATATAACCAGCTTTACAATGATCCTCAGAGTTTGTTTCTTTGTGTCTTTGTGTTTTGATTTGCTTCGAAGGATCAGTGCAGGTTGAAAAATCAAATGCTTCAGAATGGCCATGGTGCCAGCTAGCCATTGAACCAAGTTCTTTTCGGGCGCTGGAAGCTATCCCTGCTGTCAGGCTTGAGTCAATTTTCAAGGAGTCGACCTGAAATTTCGAGGTAAGGGTTTGAAACCTGTATTTAGGATGAGTATCCCTCTTTTGTACATGGTCTACTTCGGATTTCTTACACATTAACCCTAACTCTTCATATGGATCTCCTTCCTCAGTTGTTTTCCTTCACTGAAATTTTTACAGCTCGACGTCGCGTATACCAAGCGATTGTGCTCACTAGATATCCGCAGTGGTTCATCTCTAAGTATTTTGGACCGATCCACCTTCTGTCTACCATCTTAGCGATCAATTACGGGATCCATACTTGTTCAAATAGAACCTTATTAGTGATCATTCTGGTATGCCTTTTATTTTTAGAGACACGGTCATGGGTATTACCAACATTCAGGGCTCTGTCATACTCATTCTCTGTTTAGACCGTCATTTTAGGCTTCATCACATTAGCATGTCTATTAGTCTGGAAAAAGGTTTCATGTGCCTTTAGGGTATTGTCATCTGCTGGTTGAACTTCTAGTGCAATAAAATCATGGGTTGATTCCTATAGATAGTCTATTAGGATGGTAGAGGGAAAATAAATTCTTCATCTTCCCGACAAAGGATGGCCTAATTTTTGTCATCTAAATCATGTAAGACTATAATATTCATGCCACCGGAGACTTCCAAACCTACTTTGCACTCTTCACGCTAATCGTCTTCATTTGAATTTTCTTTAAAATATGGAACAGATACCTGGTTTATGGCAGAGATTGGTCTTGTTGTAGGGATGGGAGTGCTCAAGGTATGCCCACATGCTGCCTTATCTACATCAATGCTGGAGGTAGAATCCAAGGACCAATCTATATTGAAGTCTGGAATGTCTTCTTCAATGATGGCCTCATCATCAATAAGGGGAGATTGAGGAGATTATTCAACAAGGGTTTGTGGACCACACATTTGCCTGAATCCTTCAACAATGGGAATCCATTTCTCATGATCATTAGGGATCCATTTCATGCAAAGTGCTTCAAAAAATCCTGCAAAATATTACACTTATCCTCTTCCAAGATTTTCAAACCATCTCCTTGCATTCTTTTTGAGACTCAATGCAAAAATTTTCATCATAACAACTTCATGAAAGATGCCAATGCTCAAACTGAATTCCATGAAAGATGCAATATGTAGTATGACCAAATCATCATGTCCAAAAAAAACTTGGAATTGACCTTGCATCTATAGTTGGGTTCTTATGAGGGAAACTCGGGACATTTGAAAAATCAAAAGGAGCATACTAATTGGCCAACCATGGAGGCAATTCCATCTTCTTTTTGCTTCTAGGTCTTTAGTGCAAGGATGAAAATAAAATTTGTAATGAATAATGATCACACTTCATACCAATACCAAAGGTGGAGTAACCAAGATGAGCTTTCTTCAAAGGTATTTAAGATTGGTGGATGTGATCACCTCTACACCCAACAATGTCTTCAAAATATGTAAGGAACAAGGGATTTATCACTTCATGGAGTCACCATGTGAGAAAGAGATCTTTAATACAACACTCTCACAAACGTGTCATGACGCATAGTCTTCAGATTTATGGGAGAATGGAATTTATCCCTAGAAACGACACCTAAAATGTTACCTCCCAAAGTGTACTTAATGATAAAATCCCTAATCCACAAGGTACAACTCAAGTGGAAACTATTAAGATGGTCACCACTGTCACCTCAACAACCTATCCTCGTCACTTTAGGCCAACTCTACTTTGGCTCAAGAAGGGTATCCCTAGTAGGATTACTAAAGATAAGTAATGAGGCACAAGGTGAAGTGAGAGTAGCCTTAGTAAAACAAAATTTTGAAGTTTTAGGGTTTTAAAATAGGTGATGGAAGGAAGTAGAGATTAGTGCCAAATCCAATGAGGGAAATGGAGTCAAGGAGAGTCAAAGAGGTTTATGGAACCAAGAAGAAACTCCTCTTTATAATTGTTCCATTTCATTCAAGGATTAGGAATAAGAGATTAGAACCAAAGAGGAGGAGTAATCCCTCATCCAATCAAGATTAACATGGATCAAGGTCCTACAAGAAGGAGTCCTCGAGGGGGAAACCTTCACCAACAAGATCAACTATGGATTGATAAACTTACTTAATAATTCTTGCTAGGGTTCCAATATGGATAGACATATCAAGGCACCAAATAATTATCAAACCAACAAAGGAAGAAGAAGACGAGTTACCCTAAAAAGTCTTCCCTCCAATGGTAGAAAAATCCCTTCAATGGGTCGAACTAGTTAGATTGTAGAAGACTTGAGCATTTCACCATTAATCTTTGTGCACCAAACAAGAACCAAGAAAGAGAAGCTTCAAGAATTGACAACAACATCCACAAATAAAGAAACCATTACACCACGATATGCTCCAATAAATATATGTGAATTAAGCTCCAAGGAGTGGAAGCTCCAAAAATCCAACCATGAGTGATAATGAGGAAGGGAAAATATTTACACAAAGTGTTGGTAAACTTCCTTTACAATAAAATAACAATATCCAATATGAGATTCTTATATCTAGCCTAGGGAGGGATAAAATACCATTTCCTCCGACTATCTAGTGAAAAATACATGAAATAATGAGGTGGTCAAGCCACATGTACAATTATCCAAGTGAAAAAGGATAAAGAAAGAGGGATGTATCCACCAATGAGGGAAGAAGGTAGGTCAAATGTGCAAGGTCTACCCTCCAAAGACATCTGAGTAGGTAGATCCTCAACAAACCCCTCAAAATGTGCCATTAAAGACTCATAAGGCTCCTCCAATATGGATGTATAGGTCTCCAAGGTAAAGAATCCCCACAAATAATGAGTTAACCCCTCAAGAGTGGATGACTCCTCAAAATTATCTCCAAGAGGTTATGTGTGGAGTCTTCAAGGTGTAGAAATATTGTTCAAATCATGTGAACCATATCCTCGAGTCAAGGGAGATCCAAATAGGTCCACATGTGCCAAAAATAATTCCCCATGACTTGGTAATGCATCCTCCAAAGTGGATGTCCCATCAAATCAAGTGACACATGCCTCCAAATGAGTGAACAAGGTGAGCGTTCAAGAAACTAGAATGTGCCAAATAGGTCCACACGTGCCCAAAAGAAGCCCCCATGGCTAGGTAATGCATCCTCCAAGGTGGATGTCCCATAAAATCAAGTGACATGCTTCCAAATGAGTGAACACAGTGAGTGCTCAAAAAACTAGGACATGACATGGCATGATAAGTTCAATGCATGAAGAATTAAACTCAAATTGTTTTGACCAGTGCCTTGGGAACTGTGAACTACCTCGAGATATGTGAAGATGCCTTGGGAACTGTGAATTGCCATGGGAATTGTGAAGATGCCCAAAAATCCAGATGAAGCCAATACCCAAAGGGTATACATCCTCAGACACCAAATCATATGATTAATCATTGTGTCACAAAACCCTCTAGCTCATCATAATCCATGAAAACCTATGAGTGCCCCAAATATCCAAGGCTCTTAGTGATGGAAATCACTAGGTAGAGAAAAATTTCACTAGTACTACCTCTATGCAAAATAAGGGGTAATAGGAGGAATGAGAAAATTATCCCCGTTTTACTTTAGTTAGGTCATTGGTTAGTAGCATGGTAACTTCTTCCATAGATAGGGTTTCATGGGTAGATGATGACGTTTCAGGCTCATTTCCTCTCTTCCTATTACATAAATCTCTTCCTTTTAGGGGTCTTGTCTAGTCTTGAGTTGTATCTCATAGGCTCTCATGTTACTTTCTAGATCTTTTGCATCATTAAACACTATATTTAAGTTTGGTGACTTTCTTTCCTTGAGGTGTAGGGAAAATTCTACTTCAAAAGAAATTGCACATGCTACCATGGTTATGGGTTCAGATGGATTAACAATTTTAGGGATGTGATGATACAACTTACAAAATCTATTGGTGAATTATGGCCTTATGAACTGCATTGGAAAACTATAAAGATAATTCTGCACTATGTTAAGGGTACTCAGAGTTTTGTGATACATTATGCAATAGATTTCACTCTTGATCTAGTTGGGTACATAGATTTTGATTGGGTCGGTGATGGCATAGATCACAAGTCCACTTTTGGTTATGTATTTAGTTTTGGCTTAGGTCCTATTTGTTGGTCGAGTAGGAAGCAATCATCCATTGCTTTATTGATTGCATAGGTAGAGTATAGAGGTTCATTGAATCCAACAACACAATCCATTTGGCTGTAGCATATTCTCACTATTGTTTGGTATTCAATATCACCATCCTATAGTCATATTTTGTGACAATTAGAGTACCATCCAAATCTATAGAGATATAATTTAGCGATGGACGACCAAGAACATTGAGATTCACATGCATTACATCTAGGGGATGATTCACGATCAACTCATTGATCTGTAATATTGTCCATCTGTAGAACAAATTGCAGACATCTTTACCAAATCCTTCACTAAGTGGAAGTTCACATAGTTACGAGCTCAATTAGGAGTGAAGAATACATCTACTTTAGAGTAGGTTACTTACTCTACTCCACAATATCCTCTTTTTTGGGGGGTGGTTTCTTTTCATTGGGTTTTCCCTCTTTTCTCACTTTTCAGGGATATTTTTTGTACTTAGGTAACTAACATGGCTTCATATTGCTAGGATCCTATTTTCCATGCATCATACTCACCTAAGTTAGGCTTG
>ML776907.1:895277-924298 GCA_009831015.1 Picea engelmannii | reverse complement strand
TTTTAAAAGGTAAACAATAAAGTGAAGTAATGAGTGTATTATAATTCAAAGTGAATACAAAATAAATTATTTCAATAATAAATTTAATGGAGAAATTAGAAGTGGGTTAACCCTAAAATAAGGAAAGTGGGGCCAAGTGACCTCGAAGATGTTTTTAAGGAAGCTACTTGGAGAGTATAAATAAGAGACAAGGCTCTCTCATTTTAATCACACTTGAGCATATTGAATAACTATAGGCGTCTGAGGTAACCAAGGATATCTAAGCCGAAATTCTGAGGGAAGGTGAAGAAAAGAAGGCCGAAATGCAAGGAAGGATAAATTCTTTTGATGGTGCTTTCTAAGTCCGTGGAAAATAGGGTTTGTGGCTAGTCTTGAAACTAGTCAAAAACAGGTGTTTCGGGTAAAAACATCATAACTTCTTCATAAAAGATCCAAATTCAGTGAAACCAAATGTGTTGGTTAGGGTACAATCTGTAGTATGTTGTGTAATAGTTTCAGATCAATTCAACAAATATTCCGTGCGGGTCACACTCTACAAGGCCGCTCTATAGAATAAGCCAGAATTCAGCAAGGTATGCCATTTTTTCTATAACTCCTTTTATGAGAGGTTCCAAGTAGTGACACCTGGAGGAATTGCATAAAACAGACCGAAGAACATTGTGTATCAGTTTCAGATCTTTATACATTACAGGTACAATGTTATGATTACTTCAAGTTAGGGTTGTTGACTAATCCAAAACTAGGCATGTGAGACTAAAGAAAAGTTTGATGAAAATGCTATTCTCTTGTTGTTGAAGTTAAGGAAGGTTTGCAGGAATGTGATAATATACACCAGGTCTATTATAGAACTACAAATCAGATTTGGATGATGAAATTGATGAGAGATTTTGGTTGAGGTACATGTTGAGTACATGGTTGAGACAAGTAGTTGATGAGTTGCCACATACATGAGGTGTATAGTTGATGATGTTGGTACATATTGATGAGTCATGGTTGATGAGTAGTTGATACATGATTGGTACATACTTGGTACATGGTTGGATGCACTTGTTTATGGTACAGGTTGATTACAGGTTATTTGGTATAGGTTGGCGCATGGTTGATGCACTTGTTTATGGTACAGGTTGATTACAGGTTGAGGTACAGGTTGATACATGGTTGATGCATGGTTCATATTTATTGGTACAGGTTTACAACGGTATATCTCACAGTGACAGGTTGACAGTGGTTCCATCATTCTACTTCTACTTCAAGGTGGCAGGATGGGCCAAGGACATGTGGTTGTATCCACCTTTTGGTTGTAGCCGGAGAACATAGGGGGTTGTAGCCTCCTTCTGGTTGTAGCCAGAGAATTGGGAAGTTGGAGCTTCCCTTAGGTTGTAGCCTAAGAAACTAGGGGGTTGGAGCCTCCTTCCAGTTGCAGCTGGAAAACAAATGAAGTTGGTGCTTCTAATGAATGTAATTCTTCAAGACATATAAGAAAAAACATTATGTGGTTTTCTCCCGATTTGGGTTTCCACGTAAAACACTGGTGTACTGTGTATGCATATGTTTGTTCATTTGTTCATTGCTTATTTACTCTACAATTATTGGATGATAATGCTTCATTGATATAACACTTGGATTATATGGTTAAAAATTATTAAATTGATCTATTACTGATTCACCCCCCCTCTCAGTAATCCAACAAATCCTTGAGTCTTGAGTGCCATGTTCATCGCTTAAGAGCATGGATACATTTATTGCTAAGTTCTCAAGTGGTCCAAAGGTGAGTGTGGCATTCATGGAAATTGAGTTGGGCCTGTTCATTTTTCATAAGCATTAGGTTAAGCATGAAGTTGATTCCATTTTATCATTTAACCATAACCATAAATGCTGCAACAACCAAGATCACAAGAAGAAGCACCATGCACAAGAACACAAAATGTATCCTGGGAAACCCTTCTCAACAAGGGAAGAAAACCCAGCCAAATCCTTTGCTATAATCTTCAACAGAAAGACCTTTACCACCAAGAAATACCTAGAACACAAGAGGGTGCTCAAACCCTAGAACTTTAGTGCCCAAGAGAGGTGCGTACCTTTTTCCAAAGAAGTGTACTTGCTGAAATTTCCAAACTCACAAGAGAGATGTGTTTCTACAATGGGAAATTTCCCTTTACATATATTAGACTTGTCTTATCAACTGAAGTGTCTATTGGCTCAACAGGGCCGACCTCTCTAAGACATATTCTAATTATAATTATTATTACTATTATAATTAATATTATCCAGATTAATTATCTTTTACATTTTTTATTAGACACAATAAGTTAGGGCCGACCTGTACCCTTTACATAACAATCAGGGTTACAGGTAGGTCTGACTCTTGAACAATATATAGCAAAGGATTTGATACACCCACTGATGCTCATCCACTAGGGGCACATCCATAGGGATGTCATAGCTTCGATTCAATGCATTACACAGAAGAACCAGATCTTCACACGTTCACCTGTGCTCGTCCACAAGAACGCCCACTCTACAGATCTTCTTTCTCACTGTCTCACACAGGAGAATCATCTGGAGTCTTCTCGTCAACTCTCCTGCTTAGAGGAGGCTAATACATCATATTCATTTCTTTTCTCATGATAATGCACCCAACACTTTGGGATTTCACATGTTCACCTTGTGCTCAGCCACATGCACGTCCTAACTCAACAGATTGCCTTTCCCACTGGATAATCATCTGGATTTCTTCTCAACTCTCTGAATGGAGGAGGTCATCTCTATGTTCCTAGTTCTGTCTCAAGAAGGAACCATGTACCCTTCTTAGGGGATTTCTCTCAGGTTTGTAAGATGAGAGAAAGACTTCACATAGCTGCAATTATCCACACCTCACATGTTTGTAAGCTGGAGAATGTCTCACATAGCTACAGTCATCAACACTCCCTCTCAGCTAGGGAGACATTCTTCATCATGCCAAGTCTCATACAAATGTACTCTGAATTTTGTTTTTGGCTGGAGTCATCAATACTCCCTCTCAACTAGGAAGGCATTCTTGGCCAAGTTTATTTGGTGTAAATGTCTGTAGTCTTCTTAGGTGTAGGAAGGTACTGCAAGTATACAATTTTCCTCTACATCATATCTCTGACATAAGGATATTTCATCTCATCGTGTTTCAATCCATTAAGAAACACTGGGTTCTTTAAGGAGCTTTATACATGGCTCTTGGTTATCATCATAGGATCCATCTCGTGGTCAAGTAAATATGTTAGAAGTTTGTGAAGCCACATTGCTTCGCACACTCACTGCTATATTCTCCACCTCTGTGGTACTCAAGGCCAGAGAGTTTTGTTTCTTGCTGCATCAGGAAACCATGGCAAACTTCATAGTGGAACATCAACTGGATGTGCTCTTTCGGTCCACTATACTTTCTGCCCAATTTGAATCATCATATCCTACAAACTCAAGTTCATACTGGAGGCATATCTCAGGCCATATCCAACTGTGCCTCACATATACATGTTTTTCTGTCGTCTAGTGAGTCTGTCTCGGTTGACTCATGAAATGACTAAGCCCATTCACTGAATGGCGTGAATCATTTTTGGTGTTAACTAGATACATCAGTGATCCAAACAACTGTGGATTAGTCTCGTCTGAATCATCTTCTTCTGTAGATCCATCACGGTGGATTTTCATTCTGTCATACTAAACTTCTTTAATATTCCCATTGTATATTTTCCTTGACTCAGGAAAATCCCATTGGTTCTCTGTCATACTCCTTGTCCCAAGAAGTAGTACATCATACTCGGATCCTTCATAAAAATCAGAAGTCAATGCTTGCTTGTTTTCAACAACAAGGTTTTCTAAATAAGTCATCAAAATCAGGTTCTTGTCACCAACACTATAATAATATAGGTTTGGATCAACAATACTCTTGTTAAAATCCAAAATCATCAAGAATCCATCCATCTGATATGGTTTCCAACTCATGGATGGTAGTCAGAATGGAAGTGTATTGAGTTTACTGGATCAAGTGTCTCATCATAGACAACTTCCTTTGTATGTGAGAAGCCTATGGCTATAGATCTTGTTTTGTATTTATTGACACTTCCAACAGCTACATGCTTGATCTTATAGATCCACTTTGGAAGTTTCTACAGACTTCTCTTCTGGTCTCTAAATAATATCTTACACATCATTCTTTAGGATATACTAGTATTCTTTTGTTATGGCATCTTGCCATACCTGTTCTCCTATTTCTTCTCTAAGACAAAGAGGTTCAACATTAATAAGATGGATCATGACTGAAGGATAGCTCGAAAATCTCTTTTGCTTTCTTAGGATGTGCCTTGAGAGGCTTGTATGTTTCTCTGCCTCTTGCAGAGTGGGTCTAGGTAGGCCTTTTAGGATATACTAGTATTCTTCTATTATGGCATCTTTCCATACATGTTCTCCTGTTGCTTCTCTAAGACAAAGAGGTTCAACATTAATAAGATGGGTCATGACTGAAGGATAGCCTGAAAATATCTTTTGCTTTCTCAGGATGTGCCTTGAGAGGCTTGTATGTTTCTCTGCCTCTTACAGAGTGGGTCTAGGTATCCCTTTTAGGACTTACTGCAATATTTTTGAACATATCGGCTGGAACAACTGGATCAACTGGGATAAAGTCTCTCTCCCTCTGAAATGTTGAAGGGGGAGAAGGTAATAGTCTTATTGTCAATATCCATCTGATATTTTCTGGATCTTTGAAAGAATTTCTCCTTTATAGGGACAACGTTTCTGCTTGTTCTTGTATAATGAACAATTTAAATATGGTTTGGACTCTTGTACCAGGGATAATGGTCCAAGTCTTTGAGACCTCTTATACTAGGAATAATATCCTTCATTTATTTGAAAAATGCAATCAACTATAAAATTATAGATCAAATTATTTACCTAGTTTGTATCCATGTCCTTTTAGAGGAGGTACTTCTCCTCTCTCTTATCTTCACTCATTTGAGGTGGATCTGGATCAATGTCAGCAGTGGAAGCATATTGTCTTCCTTTCTTCTTGGTTGGACAATTTATTGCAATGTGTCCATACTTGTCACATCTAAAGCACTGAATTTCTGAAGCATCTCTTCTTTGATAACCTGGATTGGATGAAGGTTTTTCACCTTTAAATGTTTGCCTAAAATTTCTTTTGAATCTTCCTCCCTTCTTTGTATGAAGTGCAAGAGCATGATTTTCTTCCGAAGAATCTTCCACTCCTCTGTTTCTAAGTCTAAGTTCTTCTTGAGTGCAATCTGTCCGTAGTCGATCAAAGGTTGGTAGAGCTTCTCTTCCACTGATACTTTAAATGAAAGGCTCCCATGATTTTGTAATATTTTGGAGAGTGGTTAAGAAAATTTCTCTATCAAACATGATTTCCCCAATGGTCTCTAACTGTTCTTTAATCTTTGATAACTTCATAAAGAAGAGCGCAACTCAGTCACCCTTTGTCATCTTGGTACTTTGAAGTTGGCTCTTTAAGATAAGAGCTCTGAGAGTGTTGTCACTTTCAAACATTCCTTTTAAAACTTCATACATATAATAGGTTGTCTTTAGATTGGCAATACGAGGCAAGAGGTGATTTCTTACTGAGTAGATGATTATTTTTCTTACTTTGACATCTTCTTCCTTTCTTATCTTCTTCTCTATATATGTAGTTGTGGTTGGTAGAGCTTTAGTTGTCACATCCAAGAGATCATCTTCTTCAAGAGTGAATAGAATCTTTGATTTCCAGGGACTGAAGTTGCTTGCTCCATCAAGCCTATCTTCTACTAAAGTTATGTTCTTCATTTGATTGGTTTCTTCAAATTGTTTCCAATTGGATTTTGAAAACCTAATGATTAGGTTAAATTAGCAACCTTGGATTATATTGGACTTATGACTGCCAACAAACAATTTGATAGTATCATAGAGATGCTTGCTGATTTAGGAGAATGTTTCTTCAGAAATCCAAAATTAATATTCTGCAGGAAATTTCGCCACCTTAGAAACCCTAGGGCCAAAAATAAAAAATTCTTGGAATTTCGTTTTGAGAGCTTCTGGAGATGCACCGAAATAGGTCGTACTCTTCTATGCCAAATGTATCCCCAACGTCCAAGTTTTAAGGGGGTGAAACACCCAAAATAAGAGGGCCATACATATTTTCTGGAAACCCTAGGAGGGCTGTACGGTTCTGCAGAAGAGGAGGGATGACTGGTAAAAGATGAGACTTGGTAGATGCTTGTGCAATGCGTTCTTTCAAGACCTATGCTTTGATATTATGTTGATTTTTCATAAGCATTAGGTTAAACATGAAGTTCATTCCATTTTATCATTCAACCATAACCATAAATGCTGCAACAACCAAGATCACAAGAAGAAGCACCATGCACAAGAACACAAAATGTGTCCTTGGAAACCCTTCTCAACAAGGGAAGAAAACCTAGCCAAATCCTTTGCTATAATATTCAAGAGAAAGACCTTTACCACCAAGAAATACCTAGCACACAAGAGGGTGCTCAAACCCTATAAATCTAGCGCCCAAGAGAGGTGCACACCTTTTTCCAAAGAAGTGTACTTGCTGAAATTTACAAACTCACAAGAAATATGTGTTTCTATAATGGGAAATTTCCCTTTACTTATATTAGATTTGTCTTATCAACTGAAGTGTCTAATGGCTCAATAGGGCCGACCTCTCTAAGTCATATTATAATTATAACGATTATTACTATTATAATTAATATTATCTAGATTAATTATCTTTTACATTTGTTATTAGACACAATAAGGTAGGGTCGACCTGTACCCTACATAACAATTAGGTTTACATGTAGGTTTGACTCTTGAACAATATATAACAAAGGATCCGATACACCCACTAGTGCTCATCCAATAGGGGCACATCCATAGGGATGTCATAGCTTTGATTCACTACATTACACAAAAGAACTAGATCTTCACACGTTCACCTGTGCTCGTCCACATGCACGTCCACTCTACAGATCTTCTTTCTCACTTCCTCACACATGAGAATCATCTAGAGTATTCTCGTCAACTCTGCTGCTGAGAGGAGGCTAATATATCATCTTCATTTATGTTCTCATGACAATGCACCCGACTCTTTGGGATTTCACACGTTCACCTTGTGCTCAACCACATGCACGTCGTAACTCAAAATATTGCCTTTCCCACTAGATATTCATCTGGAGTTCTTCTCAACTCTCTGAATGGAGGAGGTCATCTCTACGTTCTCAGCTCTGTCTTAGGCAGGAACCACATACCCTTCTTAAGGGCTTTCTCTCATGTTTGTAAGATGAGAGAAAGAATTCACATAGCTGGAATGATCCATAACTCACAGGTTTGTAAGCTGGAGAATGTCTCACATAGATGTAATCATCAACAGGGCCCACAATATCCTACCATATCCCATATGCATAAAAAAATTTGAACTACTTTATATTGATGGTTTCCCTCTCTTCCATTTGACATGTAGTGCGGGGTATTGGATTTGGAAACTGTAAGGTACTAGTTGCATTATGTCGAGTAGAAACCTAATTGTTATGAAAAATATTGGTGGAAAGAGAAAAATATAGAGAACAATAACACCTCTTCAAGGGGGAAACCTCCAGTCGAGTAGAGCTCAATTACAAAATAATTCTCAAGAAAAAACGCTTGCATGCTTTCTACTCCTATTTATACTATTTCAATCTTCTAGAGAACATTATAGAGGAAGATATTTCTAGAAGAAAAACATTCTATTAAGTCTTCTTATATTAGACATGTTCACATTATTACAAAGGCCTATATTTAATAATGTCGACCTTTATTACATAGAAAAAATATTATTCTATCTAATTGAGGGGTTAGGGAGGTTATGACCCTAACATGCCCCCTCGCTTGAAAATATAGCCTTGTCCTCAAGGCTTGAGATGAGGAAATTATTGCAGAATGGCAGTTGAATCCCATGTGGAATCCTATAGTGGTGCATCCTTCCACTAAACTAAAATTTTCTTGATTGTTCACTGACATAGACGACGCTCATGGTGGTCCAAGACTGCTTAGGGATGCAACCAAATAGAACCTTCTTCATCCAATTCAGTGAGATGAGTTTGAGTTTGGAACTTTGTTCCAATAAATTTCTTCAAGCAAGAAACATGAAAAATAGGATGGAGCTTAGAATGACTTGGAAGAGATAACTTGTAGGCCACTGGCACCACACGCTTGAGAATGGTATAAGGGCCATAAAACTTGGGAGTGAGTTTCTGACAATGATATTCTTTGAGCGATGTTTACTTATAATGTTGCAAATGAAGGAATACATGGTCTCCTTCAACAAATTGGCGTTCTGAATGACCTTGATCAACTTGTTTCTTCATGCAATTCTGAGCCACGACCAAATTTTCTTTGAGGGTACGGTGAGTGGCAACTCAGACGGTTAGGGTGATGTCAACTTCCTAGACCTTGGAGTCACTGGGTAGGTAGGAGAATAAAAAAAGTGGATTTTGACCATAGATTTCTTCAAATGGACACATGCAAGTGGAAACATGGTAGGATGTTTTGTACCACCATTTAGCAAGTAGTAACCACTGAACCCATTGATTTTTCCAATCAGATGCGAAACACCTCAAAAATATTTCTAAGAACTTGTTGATAGCTTATGTTTGACAATCAGTTGGAGGATGATAGGTGGAGCTACGATGCAATTGGGTTCCCTATAGCTTGAACAATTCGTGTCAAAAGTTGTTGGTGAAAGTTGGATCACAGTTAGAGACAACAGAGTGGGGCATTCCATGAAGTTTGAATATATTATTCATGAAAATTTGAGCCACTATGGATGTTGTGAATGGGTGTTGGAGGGAACACAAATGAGCATATTTGGAAAGGAAATCTACTACAATCATGATGATATATTCGTTGCTAGATTTGGGTAAGATGACAATAAATTCCATAAAAATATCTGTTCATACAATAGATGGAATAGGAAGAGGTTGGCATGTGCCTGGAATTTTGTCTGTTTCTCTTTTATTGCATTGGCAAGTATCATATTCAACCACAAAAATGTGGATGTCCCGTTTCAGGCCTTCCTAGAAAAAAGAACATTTGATCCTTTCATATGTTTTGTGAAAACTTGAATGCCCTGCTATTGGTGAAGCATGAAGTTCAGAGAGGACAATGGATTTAAGGTAAGACTATTTACTTAAATACATGCGACGTTTGTAGCGAAGCTCCTCATTGTGCCAAGGGTATCTTGAAGATGCATGTGGATCCTATTGCAATTGTTGGATTAGGCTAGAAAATTTGGGATCTTGTAACCATTCCTGGTGAACGACCTTTAACCAGTCATATACAAGGAAGGAGAGTGAGAAGAGGGACCCTTCTTCTTCATATTTCCTTTAAAGGGCATCACCAACCACAATTTATTTTCCTTTATTGTAAATGATCTCATAATCATAACCAAACATTTTAGTCAACCATTTATGTTGCTCCGAAGAGGAAATTCGTTGCTCCAAGAAGTATTTGAGGCTTCAATGATCTGTTTTAATTTGGAAGTGTGACCTAAGAAAGTAAGGGTGACAAAGATCCACTTCATGTAGAATAACCAACATTTCGTTTTCATAGGTGGATTTCCCAAGTGTCTCTCATATAGTCATTTTCTAGTGAAAGCTAAAGGTCTGCCATATTGCATGAGAACTACCTCAATGACTTTCCTAGAAGCATCACATTCCAGAACAAAAGTCTTGGTGAAGTTTGGAAATGATAGAATAGGTGTCATGCACATAGCCTCCTTCAAGGCTTGGAAGGATTTATTATTCGTGAGAGTCTAATTACAAGAATTGTTTTTAAGGAGAGCAGTGAAGGGAGTTGAAATTTTTCCATAATTTTGAAAAAACTTGCGATAATATCCCATTAAAACGAGGAAATCCTACAAACTTTTAAGAGTTTTAGGGTGAGGCCAATCCTTCATAGCTTCTATTTTCTTAGGATCCACACGTACACCATCCTTGCCAACAATATGGCCTATGTACTCTACTTTAGAGGCTCCAAAAGAACATTTAGACTATTTGAGAAAGAGTTTGTTCTAAGATATTAAGCGTAAGACTTGATCTGCACGGGCCAGATGGGCTTGCCAAGTTTAACTATAGATGAATATATCGTCAAAGAAAACTAAGACAAAATGACAAAGAAAAGGGAAAAAAACATGATTCACGAGGCTTTGAAAAGTGGAAGGTGCATTACACAAGCTGAAGGACATGGCCAAGAACTCATAATGGCCCTCATGAGTTTGAAAGGAATTTTGGGGGACATTGACCACTTTCATACGTATCTGGTGATAGCCAGAACATAGATCAAGTTTGGAAAAGTATTGAGCACCACTCAATTCACCTAAAAGGTCATCAATGATAGGAATGGGGAATTTATCTTTGATGGTAATTTTTTCGAGGGCATGAAAATCAAGACACATGCGCCATGTGCCTTATTTCTTAAGTACCATAACTAAAGGGGAGGAATAAGGGCTGGTACTAGGACATATAACACTCGTCGTTATCAATTCTTGAACAATTTTCTCGATTTCATTTTTCTGGGCAAAGGGGTGACGATAAGGGTGAAGATTGGGAGAAAGACTGCTAGGGACAAGGGGAATGTAATGATCATGGGCATCATGGGAAGGGGGAATTCCTTGGTGATTTTCAAAAATAGATTGGTGTTTTGAAGATGAGAGACTGGATGTTGGGATGAATAATAGGTGAGGGGGTCTCAACTGCTTGAATGGAATGGTGTTGGGAAATAATGCTCGAATGACCCTTTTTAAGTAGTTTTTCCATTTGGTGGGAACTGATGATCTCTAGGGAGCCTATTGTGATGACTTGGAATTGATACTGTTGTCCATCCTGTTGAAATTTTATGGTTAATTACTTAAAATCCATGGTGATGGGGCCTAGTGTGCATAACCACTCATCACCGAGCACAATGTTGCAACTGCCCATGTCAATAGCGAACATATGATACTTCAGGTGGTACTAACCAATTTGCAAGCACACATTTTCAAAACATCCCCCACATTTCATGGAACTGCCATTAGCAATCATGATTTTAAAATGGTTGATATCATGGATATAACACATGGTCTCTTGAGCAAGTGACGATGAATAAAATTATGGGTGCTTCCACTTTCGACTAGGATAATGGATTTTTGATGCTTATTGTAACCAATTAACTTAAGGGTTTGGGTAGCTCAGAGACCAGTGAGGGAATTTAATGAGATAAGAGGCTCAACTTCGGGTGGATTAGAGGGTGGTGTATGATATTTGATTTGGGGTAGGTATTTAGAATGGGGAACATCGAAATCCTTTTCAAGAACGTTCTCAGGAATGGCCATAATTTTTTTTTGTTCCTTACACTTGTGCCCTAGAAAATGTTTTTCATCACAGTTATAACAAAGAACCTTAAGTTGGCATTCAACCATTTCTTCCCTGGTTAATTTGTGGATCTTGAGAGGAGTGGAAGGAGGGATTGGATGTGTGGGGTGAGGGTGAGGAATAAATGATGGTTTTTAGTTTTGGGAAGAGACTACCTTTTGTGCTTCCTTGGCGTGATGAGTAACTTCAAGCCAAGTCAAGGGGTGAGACATTAGAACATGAGCTCAAATATTATCCTTTGGGACACTAATAAATTATTCTTGGAAGAAGCTGTCTGGCATGCCATCTATTCGAAAAACCAATTTTCAAAAGATGTTATATATTCTTCCACTATACTTGACTTCTTCAACTTGGTCAAACTACCGAGATGATGTGTGTTGGTGTCAAAGAATTCATACATGTCTGCAACAAAATGAGTCCAAGAAATATACCCTGAACGTGAATTTTTTCTCCATTTCCATCATTCATGATCCAAATAAAGGACATCTATATGAATTTTGGTCAATTCATTAGTAATGCCATGCAAGGAGAAATAATGTTCCATTTGATTGACCCATCGCATGGGATCTGAGCCATCAAATTTCTTCACCTCAAATTTGGGAAGACGTAGTTCACGATGAAGGTGGTTGGAGTGAAAGGCCATGGAATGGGAGGAGTCGGTGCTGTCTTGGTAGGAAGGTTGTTCAGAGTAGGTAGGGCCTCATAATTGACTCATGAAATTTTTCATCTCTTCAGAAATGGTGTGTAGGGACTATTTCACTTCTTTTGTCTATGTAGAGAGGATGTCAACATTGGATTCGAGGGTAGAAATATTGGAATTGAGGTGTTGGATGTCATTTTGAAAGGCATTGATGGTGTTGTCAAATGCTTAGTTACGGGCGTGCACCATTTGGGAGGTAGGCACAAAAGAAGTGGGTGGGTTGGTGGGACCATGGAAAAAAGGGTTATAAGTGATATATACTACTACGATCGGGGTGAAGAGGGCAATCCAGTGGGATAGGTCCCAAATAAGGGTGCCAGGAGGGTTGGGTGGGACCATGAAAAAAAATATTATAAGTGATAGGTACCACTGTGATTAGGGCGAAGAGAGGAATCTAATGGAATAGATCCCAAACAAGGGTGTCGATGAGACCACTATACTCTTTTTACTACTTCAGAGTTATACTCCGGTCTGAATAATACCACAATGACCAAATGTTGAATTTTTTAGTAGTTATAATTGTGTAGTAATTTCGTAACTTGGATGCAAGAGGCAAGGTTGCACTATGAAATTTCCCCTTTATGTTTGTTCTATTCTATTTTGACAACAAGGGTTAGGGTTTTAAGGGTTTCTACGAACACAAGTTTTCTTTGTGTTATAACTCTTTGATATACCAACGGGGTCCAACAATAGTACTCGACCCAATATCTTAGGGCACCAACTAAGGAGGCTCGACTGTACCCTTAGCCATACTACCTGATTACCTAGCTAAGTGAGAGTGATATTCCCAAGTGTTATTCTCGGTGCCACTATAGTAGTTAGGAGACATATACTATGATATATAGCTTGTTTAAGGATACTTGTGGGACTCCCTATATACCCAAGTGTATGCGGGATTGAATGGCCGTGCACATGTACTAACTTATGCGGTACTACTCAAGGGGTACCAACTGGGGTTACATAGGTTTCCAACAAGGTGAAATAGCGTGTTTTGTGTAAGATGTGGAACCAACTATATTTCCTATGTGTAGTCCTCCCAACCACATATTTACCCATTGAATAATAGATCATTGCTCTTTAAAGACACCGACAATACATGTCTCTAGCCTGATTTTTTTTTGTCTAAAATTCTACAGAGGAGAGTGCTCTGATACCACTTGTAAGATACCAAATATATTATGCAGAGAAAAATCAAAATTGTTATGACAAATATCAACAGAAAGAGAAAAATATTGAGAACAATAACACCCGAAATGATACCTTTATTTATAAAAATTAAGGTTCACTTACCTCTTCGAGGGGGAAACCTCTAGCAGAGTAGAGCTCAATTACAAAATAATTCTCAAGACAAAACTCTTTCATGCATTCTACTCCTATTTATACTATTTCAATCTTGTAGCGAACATTCTAGAGGAAGATCTTTCTAGAAGAGAAACCTTATATTAAGTCTTCTTACATTAGACATGTTCACATTATTACATAGGCCTTATTTACTAATGTCGGCCTTTATTATATAGAAAAAATATTATTCTATCTAATTGAAGGGTTAGGAAGGTCAAGACCCTAACATAAACCTCCATGTGGTGCTTGGAAATTAACTTTGACTTGTAGCACTATTTGGCTTAGCACATATCTCAAAATTATATTTTAAAACATATGTGAATTTTAAAATATAAGAGGAAAAAGTGATAATGAAAAATGAGCAACCTTGGCCTATGTTAATGCCTACTACAATCTGGCTTGGGCTCGATCCCCTCTACACTAACTTCACCTCAATCTCATATAGGCTTAGGCCTTTATTACATAATACTCATTATGAGTATCAATAGAATAATTAAATCAAGGATCATTGCTAGAAGTTAATAGACTAATGTACATTTGTTTTGGTTATGATTTTTTTTTGCCAAAAATATTTAAAAAGATGTTGAGACAATACCCAAATAGGTTTCCTTTGATATACCCTTGAGGTGTTTATCCTCATTAATAAATAAAATATCCTAAGGAAGGAAATAGATATCTTAGTAAGAGGCCTTGGATTGAATCATTCTACTCATTTTAAACTAATTGCATTGTATTACGAAGATTACATGAAATGGTATGAAGGAGAAATATGGTGCAAATGCTCATAAAATATCAAAGGGACACTAAGATGCAACGTGGCTTCCTAATTATTTACACCGAAAAAATATTTTGATATGTTCCATAAATCCTTGGTTGTAAATTGAATGTCACGAAATACCTTTTCCTTTTAAAATATTGTTTTATTGTTGAAATTGGTAAGTGGGATCAATGTTATTTTTTTTACCTGTATGCAGGTTCTAGAGGATGAGATGATTAGCAAAGAAGAAGTAAATGTTTTAAAGTAAATAAGTTTCAAATTTACAGTCCTCGAATCATCTGTATCAAAGTCCAAAAGCACAAAATGATTCAAAGTAACGAAATTCAAAGATACAAGTGAACAAATCGAAAAACCAAGAAGGTCTAGCTGTATGCAACGAGAAATCTTAGTCAAAGGAATGAAACTTGTCATTCATCAATGTGAAAACCATTTGTCTTCTTGTTATTTATATGAGAAAACAATTGTAATTTCAAATGTATTAACCCCAATTTTTGTTGAATAGTCAAAAGGGGAAAATGAAAAATTGTACAAAAAGGACTATCACGTGAAAATGGAAGTTATGAAAAGTTAAATTTTCCTAAATATTCCTCAAAGGAAAATACAATTTTTTTTAAAGGAAATTGAAGGGCCTAGAAATGGGAATTTGAAAGATCATAGAGAGGTGGATAAGCTTTAGCACTATAAACTATTTTTCAGGTTAATGGAGAAGTCATCATTGGTCGAAAGTTTGCAGGAGATTTCTTGTGCATTCATTGAATTAGTTGTAGTCTATTTTTTCTATTTTTATGATGCATTTAAAGGTTGTAAGGTCTAAAACCTGGTTGTTATAGATCATTCTCATGCATCTAGTATCTCTTCTCAACTTGTCTTGTTTTATTTTGGTTAACCTTAGCTATGTAGTTGTAGCTTGCAATTGTGCTTGCAGGGTATCCTCGGTCTTCTGGTGGTGTTCATAGAATTTATGTAATCTGTCTAGCTATGAACTTCTTCTAGTTCACTGTGTTGTGTTTATTTATTAAGCTTAATATCTTTCCTTTTCTCTTATTAGATCAACCTAAGTGCATGCATCTCCATTTTCATTCTACATTCTTTATTTCTACATTTATAAGTAGAAATCATTTTATAAACATAAACCAATAATGGTATCTAGGGTAGAATTTGGAGGGATCCTTGTTCCAAACAATGTGAGTTCTAATGGGGACCTCTCCCCAGGGTGAGCTTGTGATGTTGATGGAAAGACATCCTCACCCATCAACATGTTGTGAGTGCATGCAATCTTGCATGTTTTTCATTTAAAAAACTTTACTTCATTTCTAGTTTTTGGCATTTGATTTGAATTACAAATGCACAATGCATTTATCTTTCCTTCTCATGCTTTACAACTCCATTTTGTTCAAAGAAACTTGTTCAACCATCTCACACTTGAAACATTTCATTTAGACATAAACAATTGAGCAAGGTTTATGCTTGATTGTAATAAGTTTCATAAGAGAATTGCATAGGAAATTTAATGGACTACCCAAAATAAAAACCTACCATTTTTATGTTTTTAGCATTAATTTCCAGTTATACTTTTGATTGGTTGTAAAATTGTAGAGCAGAAAAATCACTTGTGTTATTTTTCATCTTGGAGAAGAACAAGCCCTAAATTGAACATGCAATTTTCAACTATATTTTTCATGCTTGATGTTGTAATTTTCAACCATCTTTTTTATGCTTGAAGGAGGAATTTTTATTTATCAAGTTTTCTTGCTTGAAGGAGGAATTTGTATCTTTAATGATTGCTTCCTTGAAAAAGGAATTTGTATTAGGTTTTTATTTTTGATTTGAGGAAAAGTGGGTGAAAAACTTCATCTCACAAATCATGTTCATGATGAGGATGAGTATGTGATTTTCTCTTCCACTTCTTCACCATTTAATGAAGTTATTGTAATCTAGTTTGCATGAGAATGCTACTTTTGAGTTTGTATGAAAAAATTGATGCAAATATCTCGTATTATAATTTAAATGGTGAAAATAAAGGTATTTAATTGAATCCTTTTTTGAAGGTAAATAATAAGTTCAAATATTTGATTGGCATCTTCAAGTTCCTATGTTCAAAATTTTATTTATCCAAAAGGATAGCTAGACTTAACTCATGCTATCACCTAAAAATTACCCCCTTGCAACATTTCTAGCAGTCCTACTAGAATATATCACTATTGGCATGATTAACCTCCATTTCAACCCCTTTCCACCACCATATGACCTCTAACTGACCAAAAACTACAAATTCATACTTTGATTTTGACCAAAATGGGCCAACACATATATTACCCCCAATAAGTGTGCTTGGACAGTGTAGATAATACCCCCAAAAGTTGCAGTACTCTGCCAACAAGCCAATTTTGATTTTTTTGGGGCCAAATTGTTTTAAATGGGAAATTAGTTATATGTGGACTATTTTTAACCCTAATTGCTATTGTTAGCTTTGATTTTTTTTAACTTTAAAAACAATTTGAAGACCATGTCAAAGGGGTTTAACAACTCTTTTCCCCATGAATAAAGCCTTGAGGTCACTCCATCGATCCATATCCATAATAAGGCTATGCTACCAAGCTTCCACCAGATTCTTGAGGACCGATTCCTCTTGAGAGAGTTTTTTGTTTAGGTTCATTGCTCATACATCAAGGAGGGGATCATACATAAACCAAGGAAGCCAAGGACCCATCCTAAGGAGGTATTTAGAGCCCACTATCTTCATCAAGCTCACTTCATAGGTGTTATCTTGGACATATGTATTTGGTAATGGAATTATTATTTCATTCTTTCTAAACTTTTTGTTCACGTTAATGATTTTATTTCATTCTTTGTGCCATTTATTTCATGAATAATATAAGTTTGAGAATGGTAGATGTAGCTTAGGGTTAGGGTTTCTATCTCTAAAATACATTATTGTCTATTCTTAGCACACAACCATTAAGTTAGTGTATTTTGTACACCCTTGTTACAAATTACACACAATATATTGGAGACTCCATTGGGGAAAGATCCATTTCTTCTTCCCTGGTTGTGGGTGTCTGTTTTACCCCCCTTACTCCCTTCACTCAGACTACCACTAGGTACCAATTGAGAAAAATGATGTAAGATTGAATTGAAGTCAGGCTACCACTAGGTACCAATTGAATTGAAGTCAGGCTACCACTAGGTACCAATTGAGCAAAGTGATGTATGAAAGACTACCTTCAAGTCCAAAGAAGGCCTTTTTGAGTGGTTGGTCATGCCTTTTGGTTATGACAGTTACCTGAGATAGATTTATATGTCTCATTTGTATTTTATCACCCTTTGTCTCTATTGTAGATATAATCTATCCTATGGCTATGTTGGACCATTAATAAAGTGGAATTCAAAGAACAATGCAATTCTTTCTCTAAAGTAACTTATAGTGATTTCTATATAAATACTAGTTAGTTACAAGGAAACTCACCTAGTTCTGATGGTTGGTTGGAGATGAGTCTTGTAAGTTGTACTTGCTCCAATTGTCTTCAATCCTATACAATTTTTCATACCAACACATAAATAAGAAATAACTACCTTAACTAACTCTATTATGTGAGTTAGAACCACATCCAAGTACTAACAGGAGATCAAATTATTAAAATTGACATAGAATTTGGGGGAGAGAAAGAAGAGAGATATTCATTTTATTATATTAAACATCGATACATAAAATAAATACTTGAACTCACTATCGACATTGCATGTAACCATCATCTATATTCCTCCATCCTTGGGCCAATCAAGACTGCTTCAAATTCCAATGCTCTTATCCACATGAGTATGAGGAAAATCATGATATTTTAGGTCTCAACAAGAAAGGGAGAGGGTAATTTAGGAAACACGGGCTTCCTGGGAGATGAATGTCATAAAAACCATAGGGATATGATTGACTTTGACTACTTTGGGAAAGAGGATAACTCTACTATGGTATTGTTTCTTCCACACCTATCTCTCTAGCCATTCCTTCCATGAGGCCTCTTTTAATACCATTTCAATATGGTTGAGACCATTTTCCATGGGTTTTAGGGAGTTACAGAAGTAGTTTTATCATAAACCCCAGTCACTTTTCATGAATTTTTATATTTTTTAGTCACTTTTGAAGGTACAAGTGCCTTTACTAAAGAGAAAGGGCATGTACATGCTCCTATTGTGAGAATATAGTGAAAATGGATTGATTAGGAGTATTTTTGGGTAGAGTTCAGAGTGGGAAGAAGCTATAAGGGATAAGTATGAAGGGGATAAATGGCCAATTAAAGGCATCAAAGACATGAGGGTGGAAAAATATGTTATAAGATATCCCCCCCTAATGAATGAGGTTAGAAGGGGAGAAGATGGATAGAATTCATTATAATACCACATAGGAATATGATGAGTGGGGCCAAGTGGAGTTCACCGAACATTGGATTAGGAAAATAATTGCAATAGAAACAAAGACATCATATGACTCTCTTCCTGAGGTGGGCATACCCATGCTCAAGTGTATAAAATCATGGCCACCAATTCAAGTACACTATAGATAAATGAAGTATATATAAAAAGTAGAGATCACGGCCATGAAAATATACATGGTGGATCCATGCCAAAATAGATCATAACCACAAACAAATACACAATGGATCTATGTATCAATATACATTAGGAGGATAACTGGAATAGTGGGATGAAAAAATTGATCCTCCAAAAGTACCAATTTCATATGGGTGAATGGTACTCTCTTTTGCAACTTAGGTAGAAACACAATGAGGAGATGCTACTATGGCCCAAGGTCTTCAATCCAAACTTGTTGAAGGTACAAATATGCACCATGTGAATAAATGAGTTGATGTCAAACATGGAAGAAACTGTTTGATTACTAGTATTGATGTGTACCATCAACAAACATGAGACCACCCATCGATAATGATAACAGGCGTCAAGGTACCTAGTACATTCTAGAAATTGCTAAAAAAGGAACTATCATCAAACACCTGTATAATATATCAATCAAGGGACATTGGAGTATTCTCACTATCAACAGTGAGGGATCCTGATCAGGGGATCAAATTTTGCTCAAAAATTCAAAGTGTTTGAAATCACTTCAAATCGAACGAGAGCGTAGGCCTCGTCGTTACACACCCAACGCAACTCGTTTGGGTTCAAACGGACGTCGGGAGCGAGAGATATCACGTTCTGTTCAAATTTACAAACAAGCAAAAAAAGGGGTGCTGACTGTACAGTCCGTACAGACGCTAACGTGGCAGGACGTACGACACGTGGCAGGCAACTATTGGGACAGTTGGCATGTGACATGGTTTGTTGGCAGTGAATGGGATGGTGACACGTGGCCCAATCAATGGCCGCCACATGTCACCTATTTATTGGATTAAAATCTTTGCACTTGGCAGGAGTCGACCCCGTGACCTCCGGGCAGGGTAAAGCCTTGGGAAAGGCCGCCCAACCGGCGCACCTGCACATGTTACTTAACATATATATGCATTGTAATATATTTGAATTTGCAAAATGGTGTATTGGGGCGTGAATCGGGCCGGGGCTAAGCCCCGACCCATGGTTATATATTGTATTGCATACGACAAGTGCTACGGGCGGTTAAACCCACCGTAATATATGTTGTAACCATTTGAAATGCACGCGGTTTGATATAACATGTGACCAATGTGTATGCGCGCGGGTTTAACCTTACGGTTTTGTAAACGGTTTGAACTTTAGCCCTGTTATGTATTGCGCGCGGTCATGTGGTGACCATGTGCCCATGGGCCTTAGTAGTTAAAAGCCGACGCGTAACCATTCGACAGTTTGTATCGGTTGTGTGGTTGCGCCCGGTGCCAAGTTTTTACGATTTAAAATGCGTGTGGGCTAGGTTGAGCCAACAAGGGTGCGTTTTGTAGATGCAGAGACAACAAGCTTGAAGGAGGGACTTCCAGGAAGCCTATCTTCTTCAATTTTTGGCCAAACGAGGTGCCAAAAAAGCCCAGCTAGGGGTTTTTGGATGTTCTGAAGCCATTGGAGCAGTCTGTTTGGCATTTTGAGCATTTTAAAGCACATTTTTGAGAACTTCGAGCAAATAATACAAATGATCCATTGGAAGCTGGACCAGGAGATGTAGCCCAAGAGAAGGGTGAACTCCTTTATCATTTTCTGTGTTATGTGTTTTCTGTTCACTATTATTGTTGCTGTTTATATTCATCTTTAATGAGTAAATCCTATTAAAGTTGTGTTACAAAGTTTATCCATTTTCATTTTAACACATAAATTTTACTTGCAAATATTTTCAAGAATACAAGTCTTCTTCACTTTTAGATCAGATCCTACCATTGATTATTGCAAGTCCCAAGGTACTATAAAGTATCTAGATCCCGCAACTATAGAAAATGAGTTGAAGTTGATGGGAAGATATACATTGGAAGGAAAGGATTAAGAAGTCTCCCATCATCCAACACAAGCAAACATAAGGAAAATGTTTTGAAGGTCTCAGGTAAAATCTTAAATAACACACCACTGAGTACATCTCTTACACTCACTAGATGTAATAATGAATTAAAGGTATCCTTGAAGCAATGAATAATAATGAAATATATTGACAGAGGTGAGTACTTCAACCAATGATGAAAATGAAAACCATGGTACAACACAAATCCCAATATGTGAATAGAGGTCTTGACATTGAACACATGGGAAACCACTCAATCAACAACCACTGATAAAATGTCATCTGCTAAGCACAAGTTAAATTAACAATGATGAAAATAGGCCTACGGTGTTATTGACTCTAGGTCAAACTCTTAGAGAAATGTCTCATAGTGGATAAGAGATGACTCAATAGCGAGAAGTCAATGGAGACCTTCTATACTGGTGTGAATAAAGAATAAAGATACTGATGAAACTGAGAACAAATTGACAACCGAGAAGGCCATCATGGAAAGTCATGAAATCCAATAAATCACCAAAATAGGCTAATGAAAACCATTAAACATAAGAACGATACAATAGTGGACTGGGTAACATTTGACATAAAGTGTAATGGTGACATAATTTTGTGACACAACATGCATTGACAAATTCTCCATAGTGACTAGAATAGTAATCAACCAGATAAGTAATACACTCTACAATCAAGGTTCATCTTCCTAATTCCACAATAAAAAAAAACTTGTTGAGTAGAAATCTAAAAACTTGGTGCTTTGTTTAAGGGTGACATACCTCAAGATTGTTGCCACCAAAAGTGAATATCTTTATTCTTCACCCCCTCTCTTTTTTTTTTATAATATTTTGTTTTTTTGTGTCTTTTTCATGTTATAAAATCCTGAAAAAACTATAATAGAATGATAAAATATAATGGAGGAAACAATTGTCATGGGATAAGCAAACTAGTTCCAAGTGCATGGAACATACCTATGCATAATGCAAGAAGGATGTGTAGGATATGGACACTCATCTGTGTGTTTCCTCCAAGGATAAGGGTTCTGAGATGTAGAGGCAACAAATGCAAAGTAAAGTGGTTGGAGAGAATCTATAAGTAGTGAGAAAAAAATGGAAAAGTATAGTGGGAATTAGGCTCAAAAGTGCAATCAATGGTATGCTATGCAACAATACAACTCAAAATGTAAAAATGGGAGCCCCATGGGAAATGGATAGAAAGAGGTTGAGAATAAGTCATGTGGCTTTGACACATAGTCATGGCATGGATAAGAGGGATACTGAGCCTATAAAAACTTCAACATGGGTGCCAAAATTGAAAATAAGGCTCTAACTAGGGCACCCATGATCGATAGGCACTACGACACAAACTAAAACACTTTTAAATGGTAAGGAAGACATAATGTTGCAAGAAATAGTGTTGCAACTCAGTGGGGTCAATACTAAGAAAAAAATGGAACAATAATCTATTAATGCAAAATGAAAAGGTGGCAAACCTATCCTATATGATAGTTTTGAGTTCGTTACTCGTCAACATACCAAGTTGGACCAAAGTGAAAAAAATCACCAAAGAAAATGTCTCCAAATTCTTGTATATATGACCAACAACACTCATCCAAAAGTTAATACATATAATATATAAACCTCTAATAAGAAATCATGCGATGGAATACAAAACATAAAAACAAAAAACCTTGAAAGTACAATATGGTACAAAGCACTACATAGAATTATGGATTATGCATAGTACTTGTTTAGGTAGATCCCATTACTAGGCTCATGCTATGGATTTATTTGGAATTCAACTTTTAAAGTCTCTAGTTCAGGAATAAATAAGAATTGATGATGCATATCTTTCCATGGTATATTAGTCATAGCCATGGCTTCGTGGATAGCCTCATTTGAAGGCAATTCAACATCCAAGAAACCATGTGAACTGGGAGGGTTAATGACCTAGATGGGTGAAGTGATCTAACCATATTCCATATAGTGATGAAGATTCTAATTAGAGCCAATAGAGTTTATAGACAAAGACTCATAAATACCAAGGCTTGAGGACCTACAAATAGTGAGGTGAAACTCAAGAGGAAAATCATAGTCCCTTGGGACAAGAGGGGGAAGCAAGGGATCCTATGCCACAATTGGATAAATCACCTGATCAATTACCGAGACCATGTTCAAAGAAGGAAAACATGATTGTGAAGGCTCATTCTCAGAAGCAATTGAACACTAAAGATATGATTCCACACAATTCACCTGTGGTGGGATAGAGTCCACTCAAATAATAGGAATTCATAAAGGGGTATCTTGATATGAAGTCAAATTAGGACAATGATTATCAAACGCAAGTTGATTTAGTGATAATGCTTCGATTGTGAGGAAAATTTATCACCCAAAAGAACATAGACACCACAACATTCATAACATACACATAATCGGGCCCAAGGAGCATATTGAAGTCCAATGGGCCATCCACCACTATCATATCAACTAGGACAATATTCCCACCTAACATGATAGGAAATTGAGGAAGAATACCCACAGATTCACTAAGTCTTCTATCAAAATACAAAATATGACTAGTAGCTAACACAAGCTTGGGAGAACCAATAGATACCAAGCCAAGGAGGATACAATACTTGGAGAGGCTCCTTCATCTAATATACATATGTAAATGGTAAATGCACCAACTTACACCCTTATTTGGAAGGGTGTATAAGAAGGAAGGCAAGGCTCAAAAATATTATTCCAATCAAAGGAAACCATCCTAAAACTTGGAGGGGGTATGCTCGAAGTGAGTGGAATTCCCCCTTGTTCAGAAGGATCTCAATTGGTAGTGAAGAAAACATGGTCAGTAAACATAGCACTCCCCAAAAGAAGAGTAGGATTAGTCGAAGATTGCATCAGATTGACCACTTCATCAACCACCATTTGAATAGGTTGTAAGAAAACATGGCCAGTAGACTCATCACTCCCCAAAAGAAGAGTGGGATCGACTAATTATTACATCATTTCGACTAATTCATTAACTAATGGTTGAATAGGTTGTTGGGAAACCAAAGGTAATTCAGGAGTAAAAAATCCTTGAGACATAGATCACACTCTTTGTACATGTAAGATAGTAGGGTATGTTATCACCCTATAAGTTATAGGAATCAACTGGTGACTGGGATATTATCTGTCTCTAGTGTTTTTGTTGACAAATGATTTTTCATTCTGCAAATAATTTGAAAAGAAAAAGAAAGAAAAAAGAAAAAAGAAAGAAAAAAGAAAAAAGAAAAGAAAAAGAAAAAAAAGAAAAAAAAAGAAAGAAAGAAAAAATAAGAGGGCATAAAAGAATTGAAATAAAAGCCCCATGCAATAATAGTAACTTGGTCCATACCTTTCAAGCATGGCCAAGTTCTTTTTAAATTTGATGTTGATAGGGTAGTGAATGATTTGGCTAAACAGTTTAACCTTAGCCAAAGTGTCTAGGTTAGATTAGTGAATAAATCTGGACAGACTGTCTAATCTTGGTCAGATAGCCCTAGGGTAGAGTAAATTCTTAACCCAACAGTTTAATTTGGGTTAACTGTCATAGGAAGATATGTTAGTATGTAGGCTAGTTGCTTTATTGTTTCATTCCAATAAAACCATCTTGATGTAAAATGTTGCACCATGTTTCAAATGCCTAAAAGATAATTTGGTCGAAGCCCCATGGTGGTGTCTACTTGAAAGTTTGGGGAAAACCCATAAAAACGCAATTATCCTAAGTTTTTCCCAGTGCATGTGTTCTCCGCTCCCCATTTTATGCTCCCTGCACATTTCGACGGTCCTGATTCTGGCACTCAGATCTACGATGTACAGAGCATTCTAGACCCTCCCGACCGTTCTGCTTTTAACCCGGGGGGGGGGTCTGGAATCGCTAATAACATTTGCGCGCATCTGGACAGCCCAGGGTGGAGCGCTTAAATCAATGGTCAAGATTGGATTGCGGACCCCCCCGTCCGTTCTGCCTTTAATGGAGGGGGGGGGTCCAGAATGAGTGATAAAAGGCACGCTAAGATCTGCGGCAGGAAACGAGCGCGCAGATCAACGGCCCAAAATTGTTTTCGGACCCCCTCGGATGATCTATTTTTAACCAAGGGGCGGGGTCCGGAATTGTTTTCCCCTTCTGGCGGGTCCCTTGTTATACGTGGCATCAATCTATTTGCCCTGAAGTCCCGTCACCATCTGCTATCTGACAAGCCCCCGTCACTTATGGACGTCACCTTCCACTTGTTCCACTTGTTCCCGAGTTAGTCACATCCCATAACTGCTGTCAGTCCCCTCCCTCCCTTTCACTCATGGCAAGCCCCTTATTTTGACTTTTACCTCCAATCCCTAGCCGCCACGTCACCCATCCGTATCTTTCAGCAACCGTCACCTGCCATCTCACCCCCAAATGACCCGTTGTCCATTTATTACTGGATAACCTATCCGTTATCCAACTGACCTGTCTCCCGCGCCCAACCGAACCCATTTTTAAATAAAACTACCGTTTTTCCCCTACTTTCGCTGTTCACTCGTCGCACCAGAGAAACTCATCGCTTGTTCCTCCGTTACATCCCGTCGCCTTCATCCACAGTCACTCGACCCCACTAACTTTGTGTTTATTGCAGGTACTGTTGCAGAAATGGCGCCAAAGCCCAGACAAGCAGAAGGAGAAGAGAATCCGTTTCGCCCACCTCCTGTTGACCTGGACAATATCCCACTGGTCGAAAAATACAGATTGATCGCAGATACCAAATGCGATTTCAATTTCTTAGACCTCTAGTCATGGCTCAGGGAAGTTTTCCTGGACCAGAGCGATGAAATTGGACTCTGGGAGTCCAATTTACCCCTTTACCTCTTTCCCCAGATCCACCATTTTCCCGAGTTTGCACTTAAATGTCAAGCTAACTATATTCCCGAACAAAGAGTCGTCGTCTCCTCATCCAGAGACATCATGTTACTCATCACGCCCGAAGCCATAGACCAGATGATGCAAATTCCCTGAGCCGACTCTGCGTCCCCCTTCAACCTAGAAATCCTTACAGAGTTGTATCAAAAGATGAATTTTCCCCAAAGAGCCCAAATATTCGAGCTTTTCATTCCCACCTCCGCTCAATTCCCTTCCACAAATCCCCCTTACCCGTCGTCCATGTTCTCCACTAAGGGAAATTAGGTCATTTCTTCCCTTTGTGCATTGCTAGGGTACTATTCCGACCAGTGGGTAGATGAGCCCATTCTGGGTTTTCTATCCATTTTCTCCACCGATGAAAATCCCACCACCCAGTTTGATTTCAGCACCTTCTTAGCATAAAATATTCACGAACAATTCATGAATTTCAGCATGGAGGGCATGTTCATATATTCATCAATATTAGCCTACTTGTTCGTCTTTTTCCAGGCGGATAAGTTTGCATTTTCCATGCAGAAGATGGATGCAGATGGTAAACCTCAGGCAATCACAGTATGGACCTCTTTGCTGAAGAATAACTCCACAGAGTATAGCTTCAAGGCGTTCATCGATCTGTTCTACCACCCTATGGTAAGCATGCTGAGAGGCAGGCCCGAGCCTCGAATAAATGACGAAGTCCAGAGAATCTTGCATCTCTCGGACAACACAAAGACCGGGGATTGGTACCTGCATAAAAACCATACCAAGATCAGAGTATACGGTTGCGATTTTGCGCCGTATAAGCTGCCAAAATATTTGCTTGTCAGAATCTTTGTTTTAGAATACATAAGGCAGATTATGAATTCAGATGATATCCATTTTGTATCATTGAAGAAAAAGCAGCAGCTTCGAATCAAGGGGCAGATTGGTTCCTTCATCTGTAACAGTCGGGGCGCCGGGGAAGAAGTTGACAGGATGTTGAAATAAATGAAGTTCTTTATGAGATTCCAATGGCACTATGATCCTTAAGGGATCATCTCAGAGATGAGGGTGAAGAACAAGAACATCCCGTATGTTCATGTGTCCAAGCCCGAAATTGAAAAATTTGCCAATCAGACAGTGTGGGTGCCTAACACCTTGGTCAAAGTGGAACAATAGGTTGCCCCGACCATTGTGCCACCAATGACCACGCCATAGGTCCCTAAGGAAAAAATGCCTCGACAAGATTTATCTCCGCTTGTCACAAAGGTATCGTCCGAAGAGTTCCAGTTGCACACCAAGAGGCCCAAGACAATTTCAGTTCCTGGTCCGACTGGAGAAAAAGAAGCCCCGCCTACCACAATGAATAAGTCTGTGATTCCACCCTTCAGTTCGAGCCTTCATAAGGACATCACCCCAGTAGTACCGAAGAAATCCACAAACTCCCCACTGGACACTCAGCTAGGCAAGACTGGGCCCAAGTTGAGCATTTTCGAGAAGTACGAGCTGATCAAGAAAAAGAACCAGACCCTTACCAAAAGTACTTATGCTCATTTTCAGAAGCAGACGTCGATTGCGTAGCATAGGCTACTGTCTGCATTTGACACAGAAAAGGGCAGAATGCACATGGCCTTCCTCCAGGCACATGAACCAGACCCCAGGGTGATCACGGATTACAAGAGGGCCACCTTCAAATTCCAGATGAAGGACGTGCACCCAGTAGATCAGATGGATCTGCACAAGCAAACATGGGAGATGGTATTCCATACATTGGCGCATGCTTCCGCTTCTGAAGCAAAATTACAGGTATCACTGAACAATGCTCAAACACAACTCAAGTTGGAGAAGACCTCGTCCTTTGCGAAGGACAATAGAATCAAAACTTTGGAGGAGCTGGACCTCAAGATCGACTATGACCCTTCTAATGTCAAAGAAACGGAGGAGATGATAAAGAATAGGAATGCTGACATTGCCTCCTTGAGGAAACAACTGAAGCTCCCGCCCACAGAGGACTCGCAGGCGAAGGAGATAGTAGAGAAAGAAGGTGAGAAGGACGAAATGCTCAAGTTACTCATGGAGAAGAATGCACAGATCAAAGAAATGGAAGCTGAGATGGAGAGATTATTGAAAGAGAAGGAGCAACTGAATCCAATGGAAGTCATTCCATTGAGTGCCATTCCGATTTCAGGAGAAAGCAATGTATCAGTGACAACAGTCCCATCCGCAACTCCATTGACATCCCAAGAGAATACGACCGACCTGGCTAAATCCATGGAAAAGATGAACCTGCAGGAGACATAGATAAGTAGGCTTAAAAAGGAAGTTGAGAACCTTCAGGAACTAAAAACTTCCTTCCAGAACAACCTCTCCAAAGAAAAGCAGGTAATAGAGTAGCTCAAGCAGGAGCTACAACAGCTCCAAAAGCAAACAGTGGCAGGGAAGACTTTGGCTGGGGTCAAAGAGAATGTATGGACAAACATCACAATGTCCATAAATGAGATATGGCCCATGATCCAAATCATGTTTGAGCAGAATGAGTTGGTCCAGAGGAGAAAACAGGCCATTGAGAAGATCAGAGTAGAATTGGGAGACATGTGAACATAGGCAAATGAGATCATCAAGTTCCTCAATTCTAAGACCAGGGAAGAGCTGGAAGAGCTGAAGATTGAAGACAGAACAAAGACCATCCTTGAGGTCAAAAGGGTTTTGACCAAGAGAGGATTAATGCTTCAGCTCGAAGAAAAGGTTCAGGTCATGGACCAGGGGGTACAAAGGTTCTTCATTAAAATTGAAGCTCTCTAGAAGAAGGGTCTTCCTGGTCTGAAAGTGATCAATGATAAATTAATGACACTCCCAGATTACAAAAAGAGATTGGCTGAGGTGTCCAAGGACAATTCAAAGTTTGTAGGCATACAAGGGAGCATCACCGACAAATCATTCCTGGATGCTCTTCAGTGGGACATCAATATCCAACATGATATCCGATACATATTCCTCACCAAGCCTACATTCGCCAAATATACAGAAATGGACGAAGTGTATCGAAGACTGCTCAAAGTCAATGTGCCTAGTCATCTCAGATGGGAGGAGCTCTGCGATCTGATCGATTAAGAAGATGAGCTGTCCAGGTCCAGTCAGATATCCAGTCAGATGAGGTCGTGCAAAGGCTTCATCAACGGTCTACCCAAAAATCAGCGTGCAGTTACACCGAGTCATCAAGCAGTTCCTAGATTTAGGAAATTTGTTAAATTAGTTAGGATAAAAATAGATTTAGCACGTCCTGGTCATTTATCACAGGACCGTTTGTAATTTGAGTTATAAATACTTCACCTTTCGAAGTATTGGGGGTTGTTGATCTTCACACCCTGATGCTATTCAGACTGTAATTTTTTTTGAAGAGATCTTCCATTAATAAAAAGGAGGCACTTTTACAGGATTCTTGCATGTATTCACTGGTGATGT
>ML776907.1:864521-877047 GCA_009831015.1 Picea engelmannii | reverse complement strand
AAAAGAAAGAAAGAAAAAGAGGGCATAAAAGAATTGAAATAAAATCCCCATGCAATAATAGTAACTTGGTCCATACCTTTCAAGCATGGCCAAGTTATTTTTAAATTTGATGTTGATAGGGTAGTGAATGATTTGGCTAAACAGTTTAACCTTAGCCAAAGTGTCTAGGTTAGATTAGTGAATAAATCTGGCCAAACTGTCTAATCTTGGTCAGATAGCCCTAGGGTAGAGTAAATTCTTAACCCAACAGTTTAATCTGGGTTAACTGTCATAGGAAGATAGGTTAGTATGTAGGCTAGTTGCTTTATTGTTTCATTCCAATAAAACCAGCTTGATGTAAAATGTTGCACCATGTTTCAAATGCCTAAAAGATAATTTGGTCGAAGCCCCATAGTGGTGTCTACTTGAAAGTTTGGGGAAAACCCCATAAAAACGCATTTATCCTAAGTTTTTCCCAGCGCATGTGTTCTCCGCTCCCCATTTTATGCTCCCTGTGCATTTCGATGGTCCTGATCGCAGCGCTTAGATCTACGGTGTACAGAGTATTCCAGACCCCCCCGACCGTTCTGCTTTTAACCTAGGGGGGGGTGGTCTAAAATTGCTTATAACATTTGCGCACATCTGGACAACCCAGGGTGGAGCGCTTAAATCAATGGTCAAGATTGGATTCCGGACCCCTCCGTCGGTTCTGCCTTTAATGGAGGGGAGGGGTCCACAATGAGTGATAAAAGGCGCGCTAAGATCTGTGGCCAGGAAACGAGCGCGTAGATCAACGACCCAAAATTGTTTTCGAACCCACCTGAATGATCTTCTTTTAACCAAGGGTGGGGGTCCGGAATGGTTTGACCCTTCTGGCGGGTCCCTTGTTATACGTGGTGTTAGTCTATTTTCCCCGAAGTCCTGTCACCATCTGCTATTTGAAAAACCCCCATCACTTATGGACGTCACCTTCCACTTGTTCCACTTTTTCCCGAGTTAGTCACATCCCATAACTTCTATCAGTCCCCTCCCCCCTTTTCACTCATGGAAAGCCCCTTATTGATACTTTTACCTCCATTCCCTAGCCGCCACGTCACCCGTCCATATCTTTCAACCACCATCACCTGCCATCTCACCCCCAAATGACCCATTGTCCATTTATTACTGGATAACCTATCCGTTATCTAGCTGACCTGTCTTCCGCGCCCAACTGACCCCATTTTTAAATAAAACCACCGTTTTTCCCCTACTTTCGCTATTCACTCATCGCACCAGAGAAACTCATCGCTTGTTCCTCTGTTAGATCCTATCGCCTTCATCCACAGTCAGTCAACCCCACTAAATTTGTGTTTATTGCAGGTACTGTTGCAGAAATGGCGCCAAAGCCCAGACAAGCAGAAGGAGAAGAGAATCCATTTCTCCCGCCTCCTGTCGACCTGGACAAGATCCCACTGGTCGACAAATATAGATTGATCACAGATACCAAATGCGATTTCAATTTCTCAGACCTCCAGTCATGACTTTGGGAAGTTTTCCTGGACCAAAGCGATGAAATTAGACTCTGGGAGTCCAATTTACCCCTTTACCTCTTTCCCCAGATCCACCATTTTCTCGAGTTCATGCTTAAATGTCAAGCTCACAATATTCCCGAACAGAGAGTCGTTGTCTCCTCATCCAGAGACATCATGTTCCTCATCATGCCCGAAGCCATAGACCAGATGATGCAAATTCCCCGAGCCGACTCTGTGTCCCCCTTCAACCTCGAAATCCTTACAGAGTTGTATCGGAAGATGAATTTTCCCCAAAGAGCTCAAATATTCAAGCTTTTCCTTCCCACCTCTGCTCAATTCCCTTCCACAAATCCCCATTACCCGTCGTCCATGTTCTCCACTAAGGGAAACTAGGTCATTTCTTCCCTTTGTGCGTTGCTAGGGTACTATTCCTACCAGTGGGTAGATGAGCCCATTCTGGGTTTTCTATCCATTTTCTCCATCGATGAAAAGACCACCACCCAGTTTGATTTCAGCACCTTCTTAGCAGACAATATTCACGAACAATTCGTGAATTTCGGCACGGAGGGCATGTTCATATATTCATCAATATTAGCCTACTTGTTCGTCTTTTTCCAGGCGGATAAGTTTGCATTTTCCATGTAGAAGATGGATGCAGATGGTAAACCTCAGGCAGTCACAGTATGGACCTCTTTGCTTAAGCATAACTCCACAGAGTATAGCTTCAAGGCGTTCATCGATCTGTTCTACCACCCTGTGGTAAGCATGTTGAGCGGCAGGCCCGAGCCTCGAATAAATGATGAAGTCCAGAGAATATTGCATCTCTCGGACAACACAAAGACCGGGGATTGGTACCTGTATCAAAACCATACCAAGATCAGAGTATACGGTTGCGAGTTGGTGCCGTATAAGCTGCCCAAATATTTTCCTGTCAGAATATTTGCTTTAGAATACATAAGGCATATTATGAATTCAGATGATATCCATTTTGTATCATTGAAGAAAAAGCAACAGCTTCGAATCAAGGGGCAGATTGGCTCCTTCATCTTTAACAGTCGGGGTGCCGGGGAAGAAGCTGACAGGATGTTGAAAGAAATGAAGTTCTTTATGAGCTTCCCATGGCACTATGATCCTTATGGGATCATCTCAAAGATGAGGGTGAAGAACAAGAACATCCCGTATGTTCATGTGTCCAAGCCCAAAATTGAAAAATTCGCCAATCAGACAGTGTGGGTGCCTGACACCTTGGTCAAAGTGGAACAGTAGGTTCCCCTGACCACTGTGCCACCAACGACCACACCACAGGTCCCTAAGGAAAAAAGGCCTCGACAAGATTTATCTCCGCCTGTCACGGAGGTATCGTTCAAAGAGTTCCAGTTGCACACCAAGAGGCTCAAGACAATTTCAGTTCCTGGTCTGACTGGAGAAAAAGAAGCCCCACCTACCACAGTGACTAATTCTATGATTCCACCCTTCGGTTCAAGCCTTCATAAGGACATCACCCCAGTAGTACTGAAGAAATCCACAGACTCCCTACTGGACACTCAGCCAGGCAAGACTAGGCCCAAGTTGAGCATTTTTGAGAAGTACGAGCTGATCAAGAAAAAGAACCAGACCCTTACCAATAGTACTTACGCTCAGTTTCAGAAGCAGATGTCGACTGCGCAGCATAGGCTGCTGTCTTCATTTGACACAGAAAAGGGAAGAATGCACATGGCCTTCCTCCAGGCGCAGGTACCAGACCCCAAGGTGATCACGGATTACAAGAGGTCCACCTTCGAATTCCAGACGAAGGACGTGCACCCAGCAGATCAGATGGATCTGCACAAGCAAACATGGGAGATGGTATTCCATACATTGGTGCATGCTTCCGCTTTTATAGAAAAATTACAGGTATCACTAAACAACTCTCAAACTCAACTCAAGTTGGAGAAGATCTCGTCCTTTGCAAAGGACAATAGAATCAAAACTTTGGAGGAGATGTTACTCAAGATCAGCTATGACCCTTCGAACGTCAAAGCAACCGAGGAGATGATAAAGAAGAAGAATGCTGACATTGCCTCCTTGAGGAAACAACTGAAGCTCCCGCCCACAGAGGACTCGTAGGCGAAGGAGATAGTAGAGAAAGAAGGTGAGAAGGACGAAATGCTCAAGTTGCTCATGGAGCAGAATGCACAGCTTAAAGAAATGGACACTGAGATGGAGAGATTATTGAAAGAGAAGGAGCAGCTGAAGCCAATGGAAGTCATTCCATTGAGTGCCATTCCAATTTCAGGAGCAAGCAATGTATCAGTGACATCAATCCCATCCGCAACTCCATTGACATCCCAAGAGAATACAACCGACCTGGCTAAATCCATGGAAAAGATGAACCTGCAGGAGACATAGATCAGTAGGCTTAAAAAGGAAGTTGAGAACCTTCAGGAACTAAAAACTTCCTTCCAGACCAGCCTCTCCAAAGAAAAGCAGGTAACAAAGCAGCTCAAGCAGGAGCTACAACAGCTCCAAAAGCAAACAGTGGCAGGGAAGACTTTCGCTGAGGTCAAAGAGAATGTATGGACAAACATCACAAAGTCCATAAATGAGATATGGCCCATGATCCAAATCATGTTTGAGCAGAATGAGTTGGTCCAGAGGATAAAACATGCCATTGAGATTATAAGAGTAGAATTGGGAGACATGCCAACACAAGCAAATGAGATCATCAAGTTCCTCAATTCTAAGACCAGGGAAGAGCTGGAAGAGCTGAAGATTGAAGACAGAATAGAGACCATCCTTGAGGTCAAAAGGGTTTTGACCAAGAGAGGATTAATGATTTAGCTGGAAGAAAAGGTCCAGGTCATGGACCAGGGGGTACAAAGGTTCTTCAATAAAATTGAAGCTCTCTAGAAGAAGGGTCTTCCTGGTCTGAAAGTGATCAATGATAAATTAATGACACTCCCAGATTACAAAAAGATATTGGTTGAGGTGTCCAAGGACAATTCAAAGTTTGCAGGCATACAAAGGAGCATGACCGGAAAATCATTCCTGGATTCTCTTCAGTGGGACATCAGTATCCAACACAAGATTCGATACATATTCCTCACCAAGCCTACATTTGCCAAATATACAGAAATGGATGAAGTGTATCGAAGACTTCTCAAAGTCAATGTACCTAGTCATCTCAGATGGGAGGAGCTCTACGATCTGATCGATTAAGCAGATGAGTTGTCCAGGTCCAGTCAGATATCCAGTTAGATGAGGTCATGCAAAGGCTTCATCAACGGCCTACCAAGAAATCAGCGTGCAGTTACACCGAGTCATCAAGCAGTTCCTAGATTTAGAAAAAATGTTAAATTAGTTAGGCTAAAAATAGTTTAGCATGTCCTGGTCATTTATGAAAGGACCGTTTGTAATTTGAGTTATAAATACTTCACCTTTCGAAGTATTGGGGGTTGTTGATCTTCACATCCTGACGCTATTCAGACTGTATTTTTTTTTGAAGAGATCTTCCATTAATATCTAAAATTGGAAACATGGCTAAATCATATAGAGAGATCCCTCTCTGAAGTTGGAAGGGATAGATCCCAACTTCCAAAGTGGTTGGATAAAGTTACCTTTGTAGATTTCTTCTGTTTTCAATCTCTAGGAAATTTACCAAGTGCTAACAGGGTACATATGGGTAAGGTGATTGTTAGTCCTTGAGACAACCTCCTTGATTGCAGAGGAGATCTATGCCAAGGAATTCAATAGTTGGGTATGTGTTTGCTTGGATGGAGATGGGGAAAAGGAATCTAAGAAATGAGTTAAATAAATCAGAGCAAAGGTAGGGTTAACATTTGATATGTTGTGTATTTGGATCAGATGTTGAATACATAGTTGTGAACCCAACAAAGTAAGTTTCAGATTGGGAAGACAGAGTATGAAAAATTCAAGTGAAAAAATGCTTTCATTTTGCCCGTCATCTTGGCACTTAAAACATAATAAAACTTGCTAAGATGAAATGATTTCAAACTATCAAGTTGAACACATATGAACACAATATCCATCAGAACATAAGCCCATGCAGTAACACCGACAACCACAAAGTAGTTACAATCTTTAAATGAAACTGATATGCTACCAATTTACTTGCATTCATAAGATGAGAAAAAAAATATAAGAGAAACAAAGGTCCATTACTTTCTTTAGAAAATTTGATAATAACAACAATCAAACTTTAGGCCTGACTCAGTCATGTACATACACAAAAACCTCACAGCTCGACCCTCAAGCTTCCAAGTCTCGCATGAGACTCTTTCCAACCCCTCATTACATTTCATTGATACAATATATATTTACAAGGTAGTTTTCAGATCCAAAATAAATGGATAAAAAATAATTCATTATGATCAAGTCGAGAGCATCTTTGACTCCCCCCCAAAAAAGAAACTAGAAAGATTTTAAGGAAAAAATATAGCAATTTGTTGGAGATCCAATATTTATGGGGTTACTTTGACCAAAGATTTTTTTGCACTTTCTCACGAATCCCTTCCTTTATGATGTTAACAGGTGTTAAGGAAAATAATCCCGCCCTAGAGAATCTTCAGGAATCACGAGATCAACTGCCACCTCTGAAATCTACATAATCTGTTTTTTTCTTAAATTACGAGCATTTTGGTAGCATTTCTATTTTAAAATATTGAGAAATGATACCAAAATCACCGTCCTTGAAATTTTTTAAAATAAATAAACCTGACTGCAAAATTTGAACAAAACTCCTTCAGGAACAAAGTGTTGAAGTCTTGATAATTTTCAAAAGTGTCTAAGAACCCTGAACATGAAGCATAGAGCACAATCACATAAATTTATTCACCCATAAAAAAAATACTTTGTAAATGCTCGGGCCATTTGATCATGATGCCCCTGCAACTTCTAGAAGAATCTGTAGTAGCCAACTATATTTGAAAATAATTCACCCGCAAAAGAAAAACCTAAGACTCATGCCCTAAATTCTGGGTATAATAAGCCATATGATAAACCCGGGGAAAAGTATTCACAACAAAGATAAAAGGATCAATTCCAGGATGAAATAATTAGACATATCACACAGTAAAATGAGTTAAACAACTAGAAACGACGAGATTTGAATGATCTTAATTGCCATGAATTAAACAGTTAGATAACTCTCATACACGTGGGCATCTCATAGGAGGTTTGAAAGACAACTCAGGGGTTGACTTGACATGGGTTTAAAAATTTGAAAATTGAAAAGTGCGGGCTCAAAATTATTTTCGGATATTTATTTTTATTTTTAATTTCATACAGGCGTTTTGGTAGCGAAAATTCTATTTTTAAATTGAAAACGCTACCAAAATATCACTTTCTCAAAAGGCTTAAAATTTGTCATTTATGTCCCAAAGACCCCTATCATGCCTTAACAAACTCTAAAAACTTCAAAGAGCCACCATATCAGACCCATGTGCAAACATTGACTCCAACTGTGGAATGATGTCCTCCTTGTGAGGCATCAAGAACAAGTAGACCAGATGCCTTTATCACTGTTTCAAGAACTAAGAATTGGTCTCTTACTCTATTTCTACTGCTGCAATTTAACTGCTGAAAGCACTAACATATGTACATTTGTTTCTTCATTTTAATTGCACATTTCAGCTAAAGAGGCAATCATAAAAACAATAAACCTAACAAAATTCTAGCAACCTTCTCCATTGGGCTATGGAGTCTTATTGTTGATCTACTTCTCATCAAATTAAATTGAATAAGAAATGATCAAAAGTGAGATTATTCATCACACCCCCACTCTAATCATCTAAACTCTACTTGATCAAGTATAATCATATTTCCAATGAAGCCATGCAAGAAGATAACTAATTAGCTAGACTCTTGATTTGAGTTGCATGCAACTGAATAAGAAAATGCAGAAAGAATATGACATTTGTAGCAGAAATTTAATGGGCATATTGTACTTACTCCTGAAAATTGTTTGTATGCCCAAAATTGCAACATAAGAAACTCCTTGAAGAACCCAATCCATCCACAAAGCCGATCATGAAACTCATAACAAAACTTCAACTAATATGAAAAACAATGTTGTTTCCGCATAAAATCTGCTCCATCAATAAAGCTGATATCTTCATTCTTGAATACTGGAAATGAAAAAGAAAAAGGATGCAAATTTCCACTATCTTCAAATGGAGTTTCCGCTGGATTACACACATCTTATGATTTCATTATTGCATCTTTTCCTCCGATGAGAGCAAGTTCTTCCCTTTCTGCATTTGTGCCTTCTTGAAAATTTGGAACAACAATATCATAATAACAACCACTAAAAGAAACATCTGAGACAATGTCAGATGTGTCTTTCGTCTTGCTATGAAAACAATGACCTCCTTGTTCCCTCAAAAATAGATCTTGATCAATATATACTTCACGAATATCAAGAATACAAAAGTTTCTTTGATCCTATAATGAAACTATTGTTCAAATCTTGAGCACATATAATCTTGAAGGTCATAATCAAAACAATTTGTTTTTTTTTGCAGTATGGACAACAAGACGCTTTAGAGTAGCAACTATCTTCTCAAAAAAAGAATCATGATCATATTTCATAACAACAGTTAAAAAGTTCCCACTATAATCAACTGGAGGTATACAATCATATATACAATCATCCTGTGCAAAACTATCAAGCTCATTATGAACACAAGTACAATCCATGTCCCTGTCAATAGAAAAAACTGATTGGCTAGTTATGAAATCTGGAGAAGAAATGAAATCTGTAGATGTTATATCAATATTTTGGAAAGCATGAAAACTAAGATCTGATCCTTTCTATTCATACTCTTCCTCCTACTCATTTACATCCAAATCCGATTTTTGTTCACAATTATCTTCCTACTCATTTGGGTGGAAATGTTCATCACAAACCTGATCTCAAAGTCTGTGATAGGCCCAATAATTTTCCTCAATTTCTCTAGCATCAACAAATAATTGTTCTAGTGATGAGGGTCTCCTTTATCTAATATAAAAAACAAGATCATGATGTTGAGCTTTTTTATAATACAACATGGTATCAATTTTAGAAGGTTTGGTATCCATAGGCATCTTGTAATAAAAACTGTTAAATCTCCCGTTGAATATGGTAAGATCTTCATCCTCCTTCCTTTTTAAGGCATTTAATTCAATCAAATAATGATCAAAATATTTGTTTTCACCGCAATATCTCAAAAATCTATAATCAAAATCAACCCATGAACCAATAGAACAAGCTTCCAAATTTCTGAACCATAATGCAACATTTCCAAATAAGGATTTGCAAAATAACCTCATAACTACATCCTCATGCATAATTTCAAAATTATCAATGAAATTATCAAAAAATTCTAGGTGCTTCTCAGCTACAACATGGTTTCCTCTATTGAACATAGGAAGGTAATTTAAAAAATATGAGGGTAATCATGGAGGATAAGGGGAAACTTCAAAGGTCTAAAATTTTCTCTTCTTATTCTGGATTGAACTACAGTAAGTTGAATACCCAATTCAATAGGGATGGAGAAAGATAAATTAGCTTTGTTTTCTATAGGCTAACATGATTTTTCATGTTAAGGAAATATTGGTATATGTACACCATTTTTACCATAAGGTTCAACTAGAGGAATTAGATCAAGATGTATAACATGAGAAAATGATATATCTTCTTTCAATGAGGGATACAAAAATGAAAGCTTATGGTCGTGGGAGTAAACAAAGCATAGGATAACCCTTTTCACATGCAAGGGGGAATACAAGAAAGAGATAATGAAAAATAATTTAAGTTCCTGAAAGGAAATTATGACCTGATACCTGGTTTTTCCCTTCAATTCTTTCATCTTTTATTAGCCAGATTCTTCCTCCAATGTAGTCTTCAATCGTGGAGTTGCCATGTGAAAGATTGCAATCAAAATCATATACCTATTGTTTTTTCACCATCAAACAATATATCTCTTTGTTGTCATTCTTCCCGGGGAAGATATCTTCATTGTTTCTTCCCTGACAGTAACGCCAGAAAATGTTAGTCCTTGAGACAACCTCCTTGATTGCCGAGGAGATCAGTGCCAAGGCATTCAATAGTTGGGTATGTGTTTGCTTGGATGGATATGGAGAAAAGGAATCTAAGCAATGAGTTAATTCAATCAGAGCAAAGGCAGGGTTAAAATTTGATATGTTTAGTATTTGGATTAGATGCTAAATACATAGTTGTGAACCCAACAAAGTAAGTTTCAATTGGGAAGAAAGAGTATGAAAAATTTAAGTGACAAAATGATTTCATTCTGCCCTCATCTTGGCGCTTAAAATAAAAGAAAAAATGCTAAGATGAAATGATTTCAAATGAGAAAGTTGAACACATATGAACACAATATCCATCAGACCATAAGCCCATGCAGAAACAACGATAACAACACAGTAGTTACAGTCTTTAAATGAAACATATATGATACCAATTTACTTGCATTAATAAGATGAAAAACAACATATAAGAGAAACAAAGGTACATTACTTGCTTTAGAAACTCTAATAATAAGAACAGTCAAACTTCAGGCCCGAATCAATCCTATACATACACAGAAACCTCAGAGCTTGACCCTCAAGCTTCCAAGTCTCTCATGAGACTCTCTCCAACCCCTCATTACATTTCATCCATACAATATATATATTTACAAGGTAGTTTTGAGATCCAAAATAAATGGATAAAGAATAATTCATTATGATCAGGTCGAGAGGATCTTTGACTCCCCCCAATAAAAGCAATTGAAAAGATTTAAAGGAAAAAATATAGCAATTCGTTGGAGATCCAAGATTTATGGGATTACTTTGACCAAAGCTTTGTTGGCACTTTCTCACGAGTCCCTCCTTTAGATGATGTTAACAGGTGTTACGGAAAATAATCCTTCCCTAGAGAAGCTTCGAGAATCACCAAATCAGTTTCCACCTCTGAAATCTACATAATCCATTTTTTCTGAAATTTGAGGAATTTTGGTAGCGTTTATGTTTTAAATTATTGACAAACGCTACCAAAATCACTGTCCCTGATTTTTTTTAAAAATAAATAAACTCGACTGCAAAATTTGAACAAAAATCCTTCAGGAACAATGTTGGAGTCTTGATAATTTTCAAAAGTGTTTAACAACCCTAAACATGAACCATATAGCACAATCACATAAATTTATTCACCCATCAACAAAAATACTTTGATCATGATGCCCCTGCAACTTCTGGCAGAATTTGTAGCAACCAACTGTATTTGAAAATAATTCACCCGCAAAAGCAAAAACTAAGACTCGGGCCCTAAATTCTATGTATAATAAAGCATATGATAAACTCGGGGAAAAGTATTCACAACAAATTTAAAAGGATCAATTCCAGGCTGGAATAATTAGACATATCACACAGTAAAATGAGTTAAACAACAAAAAATAACGAGATTTGAATGATGAATCTTAATTATGATGACTTAAACAGTTAGATAACTCTCATAGACATGGGAATCTAATAGGAGGTTTGAAAGACAACTTAGGGGTTGACTTGACATAGGTTTAAAAATTTGAAAATTGAAAAGCATGGGATGGGAATTAATTTCAGATATTCATTTTTATTTTTAATTTCATACAGATGTTTTGGTAGCAGAAATGCTATTTTTAAATTGAAATCGCTACCAAAATATCACTTTCTTAGAAAGGCTTAAAATTTGTCATTTATGTCCTAAATACCCCTAACATTCCTTAACAAACTCTAAAAACCTCAAAGAGCCACCCTATCAAACCCATGTGCAAATAGTGATATCCCGTGCAAAGTTTACAAGGTAACTTAGGATTGTGTCCTATTCATCTATATTTCTCAACAATATCATTACTGCCAACATGACTTGGATTGGCTATTTTTTTACCCCCAACATGACTTATAGTGGTCGTTTGCATGTTTCTAGCATGACTTGCAGTGGTTGGTGACTTATCTCCAGTATAACTTGCAATGACTAGTTTCTTTCCCCTAACATGACCTGCAGAGGATTGTTAGGATATTTAGACACTTAGGAGCTAGTTAAGATTTACTTGGTCTAATGTGTCATTGGGTAAAAGTGTGTTTCTTTAGTATTCATTAGTATGCATTTGTAGTTAGGAAATCCGACGGTCACAATATGTTCCTAACATAGAGTGATCCGACGGTTCTTGTCATTGATGCCAATGGTTTGATTGATTGATTTCAAGTGATTGATTGATGTCAAAGGATTGATTGAATGATGATTTATGTAATATAATATGTATGCATAGATGAATATGGATCAATGAGTTGTCATTGATACATGATGAAGATGGATCGATGTGGTTCCATTGGTATATGATGCATTGTTGGAAAAATGTATAGATGACTCATTATTGTCTTATCATGATTGATAAGGTGCACAAATGGATGAACTCCAAAGTGGTCCCCTTATGGTGAAAGCCCTCACGGGAAGATGCTTTATGGATTGAGTTATCCTAGAAGAAAGGTTGGAGGACCCATGCTTGTATGAGGAATAACGAGATGAAGATCAAGGAAATTGTTGGTGAAACTATCCTAGATGGATAGTTCTTGTCATGCCATTTCTGGTGGTGTGTGGAATGTCACATAACTCCTCTTGGTTTGAAAGTTATGGCCTTACGAAGATGAAGGACCCTCACATGAAGGCTTGAAGCCCCCAAAGTCAAAGAAGTCAAAGTGACCTAAAAGAAGAAATGATAAAATAAGGTTAAAAAATCAAGAAGGAATATTTATGGAAAGTGGTTAACCCTAAAAATAAGGAAAATAGGTCAAGTGACCTAGAAATGGGTTAATATTATTTATTCAAGCTGGATTATTTAAATAATCAAGAAATGATAAAGTAAGGTGACAAAATCAAGAATTTATGGAAAGTGGTTAACCCTAAAAATAAGGAAAATAGGTTAAGTGACCTAGAAATGGGTTAATATTATTTAAATGATAAATTAAAGTGACAAATTCAAGGTGGATTATTTAAATAATCAAGAGAAATGACAAAATCAAGA
>ML776907.1:829337-853290 GCA_009831015.1 Picea engelmannii | reverse complement strand
AGGTGACAAAATCAAGAAGGAATATTTAAATGTTAAAGTATTGGAGAACTTTCTATTTATGGAAAGTGGTTAACCCTAAAATAAGGAAAATAGGTTAAGTAACCTAGAAATGGATTAAGTGACCTAAAAATGGGTTAAGTGACTTAAATGATGAAATTATAAATAATATAGCAATGGTCTCTTGTAGATCATCTTTTTTTTGGATCAATGGAGAGCTTCTTGTGGGAATATATTTTGGAGTATTGATGGAGAGCTTCTTGAGCATTTTTGGTGTGGAACACTTGAGGATATTGAATATCTATAGGTGAATGAGGTAACCAAGGATATATAAGCCGAAATGCTGAGGAAAGTGAAGAAAACAAGGCCGAAATTCAAGGACGGATAAATTCTTTTGATGGTGCTTTCTAAGGTATGTTATTTATAGGTCATCTCACCATTTTCGCTATAATTTTTTTTCTATAATGATTCAGATCCTGAAATTTCTATGAAAGTGCGAAAACATAGCCAAGTATTTGTGGTTAAAAATTCATCTTGTGGGTCGTTTTAGTTTGGGAGTTACACTTCGTGGAAAATAGGGTTTGTGGCTAGTCCTGAAACTGGTCAAAATCAGGTGTTTCGGGTAAAAACATCATAACTTCTTCATAATAGATTCAAATTAAGTGAGACCAATTGTGTTGGTTATATTACAGTCTATAGTATGCTTTGTAATAGTTTCAGATCTATTCATCAAATATTTTGTGCGGGGCATGCTCTACAAGGTCGCTCTCTAGAATAAACCAAAATTCAGCAAGGTATGCCATTTTTGCTATAACTCCTTTTCTGAGAGGTTCCAAGTAGTTCCACTTGGAGGAATTGCATAAAACACACTGAATAACATTGTGTATCAGTTTTAGATCTTTATTCAGTATAGGTACAAAATTATGATTATTCCAAGTTAGGGTTGTTGACTAATCCAAAACTAGTCATGGTTGAGACACGCAGTTGATGAGTTGGCACATACATGAGGTGTATAGTTGATGATGTTGTTACATATTGATGAGTCATTGTTGATGAGTAGTTGAAACTAGATTGGTATATACTTGGTACATGGTTGGATTCACTTGTTTATGGTACATGTTGATTACAGGTTGTTTGGCATAGGTTGGTGCATGGTTGATGCTCTTGTTTATGGTACAGATTGATATTTGTTGAGGATTGTTGCCTCATCTCAGTTGGTGCTGAGAATGCAAGCCGAGTCTTGCATATAGAGATGGTGCTCTTGTAGAGTTGTACTCTATTCAATTGTTGCTGATAAACCCCAAGGATTGTAGTCCATAATAAAATAAAATATTACATACATCTTGTGTTCTTTGTGTTCATTGTGGTGATGACTTGTTGATGATATATTGTTGATATATGTTGCTGATATGTGCTCACATCTAACTGGTTATAAATGAAAACAATGGGTAATGAATAAATGTTGAATGCTAATTGATGAGTTTTTGTGCAAGAGGGAAGTTTTGGGAAAAAGAGCCCCACACTCATTCACCCCCCCCTCTAAGTGTGGTAGGTGTGTCCAACAATATTCTCCTCGATCTTAACGACCATTGATCCATGGATTAGCACCCGATTGGTCCATGATCTCTATTTAAAGCGTATGGAGGGTCATTTTATGATGATCGATTGTGAGAAAATCTGTTGTAAAATCTCTCTGTAATATTTTTCTTTTGCATTAATAAACTGCCCCAAGTGGCCGCATTCGCTGGGGCCATGGATGTTTCCCCTTAGGGGTTTTAACACATCAAAAACATCAGTGTGTTGATATTTGATCTAGTTTTATGAGTGGTTACTGAAGGTGTTCATTCTCTGTTGGAATACCTATGTTGTCGAACATGGTATCAAAGCCTATTTGAAGACCTGCTCATGTTGTAAATCGAGATCGTGAAGCCGAGTTGCCTCATATCCATTTTCTGTCATTTCCGTACATTTATGGACTTAGAGGACTTCCAATGCATCCAAAGTGCTCATTTCAGTTAGGAACACTTTTTGTTTCACTTGAAAAGGTTTTCGTTTTCCCAAGATACCACCATTTCAGTCAGATCTAGAGGTATAAAGCCTGAATACGCATTTTAAATTTTTTTGCAGAGTATTATTTTGGTTTTATATTATTTGTTTTCGGGTTGCTACTCTTTTAGATCTGTGTATTCTCTTTGCCTCGCACCCTATGCGATCTCGGAAAATCAGAAACATATAGGAAAATGTGCATCTTCCAGGTAAGCTAATCGAGATCTAACCCTTGTTGTCATCGAGAAGCAAATTTTTTTTCTTGTGTGAAAATAGTTTTTTTTTAGCACGCTCTCCAAGGCTATCTTCAACAACAACAACAAAAATCCTCTTGCTAAACAATACAATATGTTTTTCTAGACCATTTGGTTAGAAGTTTCCTTATTAAGTAAGAGGTTTTGAGTTCAAGTCTCTCTTTTTGTTACTTTTTTTGAAACAAAGTTCATGCTCAAATTGTAAAGTGTATTTCACTTCAAGTATAAAAGTGAATCACTATAAGTAGCTTTAATATTTTATTTTAGAGTTATTTATTTTGCATGCAACTTTTCTTTTATAAAGTAACTTCATTGTAAAAGTGATCCCCACTTCTCTTTATAAAAGTGGGTCACTTGATAAAGCAACTTACACCACCACGTGGTCCTTTGGTTACCGTTTATGCCTTTTTTAAAAAAGGCATAAATCCTAAGATTCCCTAGGATACAAAATCCTAACGAAGCTACCACTACTGACCACAACTGACATATACATGCACATGTACTCTGACAGACTGTCCTTATTGGACCTTCGGTATTTGCCCAGGGATGATCAATCCCCTGGGATATAAAATCCCAATGGAGTTACCCATTGTTGGTCAAGATACCATAGTATCATTAGCATCACTCCCCCTTTCAAGGGAGGTCCTTTCGGACACCACCAAGCTTATCTCAGAAGTACTCAAATTTAAAATGAGATAGAGGCTTGGTCAACACATTTGCAACCTACTCATCTGTGCCAACATATTGGAGCTTTACATCTCCCCTTTTCACCATATCACAAATGTAGTGATATCGGATCTCTATGTGTTTCAACTTATCATGGAACACTGGGAACTCTAGTTATCACATAGAATCATGGTGGCTTCCATCTCTAGATCGAACAAACCCGTCAACAACTTCCGTAGCCATATGGCTTCACAACTAGAGGAACATGCTGCAATGTACTTCACTTTTGCCGTGCTAAGAGCAATACTAGATTGCTTCCTGCTTTGCCATGAAGTCATTGTTGACCCCAAACTGAAACGACATCCTGAAGTGCTCTTCCTGTTTGAATCACTTCCAGCCCGATCTGAATCAATATAACCATACAGTCTTAAGTCATGATCTCTAGTATAACAGATACCATTATCCAATGTACCCTTAAGGTATCTCATCACATGCTTTTCAACTACAAGGTGAAGACGTCTGGGATCTACCAGATATTGATTAAAGGTGTTCACAACAAAGCATATATCTAGCATGGTATTTGTCAGATACATCAACAAACCAATAATTTGTCTGTATAGAGTAGCAGAGACAAACTCTGATGAAATATCAACCATGAGCTTCAAATTCGTTTCCATGGGTGTGTTCATGGATTTACATTCCAACATGTCAAATCTCTTCAGTGTTTCAACTACATACTTCCCTTGGTTAAGGAAGATATTCTCTTGGCTCTGCCAAACTTCAAGACCTAAGAAATAATTCATAGGGCATAGGTCTTTCATATCAAACTCTGTGACAAGCTTCTTCTTACAATATGTGATGAGCTTTTCTTCTCCAGTTAGGAATAAATCATCCACATATAGTTGCAATATAACTGGCTCATCATTCATAACCTTTAAGTAAAGGTTAGAATCAACTTTACTGTTGGTAAAGCCCAAGCTCGTTAATAAACTATCAATTCTTCCATACCAAGCTCTAGGATCTTTCTTTAACCCGTACAGAGCTTTCTTCAACCTGCAGACATGAGTCTTTCTATCTTCAACTTCAAACCCTTGTGGTTGTTCTATATACACTTCTTCTTCAATAACACTATTTAAAAAAGTTGTTTTCTCATCCATCTGGTCTATCTTCCACTTCATTTTGGCTGCAAGAGCTATGATGGTTCTGATAGAAGTGTATCTGGCTACATGAGTAAATGTCTCTTCATAATCAATACATTCCTTTTGAGAAAAACCACGAGCCACAAATCTTGCCTTATGTTTCTCAATATTGAATCTGTCTGTTGCATGTTTTATTTTGTATATCCACTTGGAAGATAACACATCTTTGTTCTTTGGTCTGGGAACTACTTCCCATACATCATTATTTATAATGGACTGTTATTCTTCTGTCATGGCGTCGATCCATTCTTTCTTCTGAACGACTTCTTCAAAGCAAGTAGGTTCCTTTTTTATGAGATCACACATCAAGGCCATATAGCTAGAGAATGGCTTAGGTTTCTTGCTTTGTCTCATGGTTCCTTCTAGGGCACCATACTTCTCTGCATCTTGAATAAGTTCTCTCACCCAAGCTGGCTTTCTCTTGTGAGATATAGTCATATGGGGAGGTTCTTGAGATTTTATCATATCATGATCTTATGGAGTCTCATAATCAAAAGAAATTGTAACTTCCTTCATGGGTTTTGCAACTCTGGTAGCTACAAGTTCGTCTTCATATACTTCTTCAAGTTGGCATTTCCTTGATCTTTTGAGTGTTGCATCTTCATCAAAGGTTACATCTCTATCATTCTCAATATGATGGTAACCTGGTATGTAAATTATGAAGGCCTTAGAGACCTCACAGTATCTAACAAATATTCCCTTCTTTCTTGAAGGATCTAACTTAGTTCTCTTTTCTTTTGGAATGTGTACAAATACTAGACAACCGAATATTTTGAGATGGATTACTTCTGGCTTCTTTCTAGTGAACATTTCTTTGGGAGTTTTGAATCCAAGTTTGTAGGTGGATTCTCTGATTCCTTTGCTAGGGTACTGATAATCATCTCCAAGTGAAACTTTTTTGGGGAAGTCATTTTTTGTAAGGCTAGAGAGAATGTATTTCTGACCTGTCATGTGCTTAGATGCACCATTATCTATGAGCCAAGTATCCTCTCCAGGTGTCACAGATACTGTGAGGGCGGAAAACAAAACATAATCTTCAATCTCTTCTTTAGTTAACTTCTTAGGTTGCTCATCATCTTCAACTGGATGGGCATGATGTCTTTTGTTATTTCTCCTCTTGTAATCTTCCCTTCTGGTAGGACAGTTCTTAGCAATGTGTCCAATCTTATCACAATTATAACATTGATAGGAGGAGAAATCTTTTCCCTTTCTTTGACCCTTATGATATTTATGGAATATCTTTGGAGGGTGAGATTCTTTATGAAAGCGGGTCTCCTTTTGAAAATGAAACTTTTCCTTTCCTCCTTTAGAATGAGAAACTAGGGCTTGATATTCATCTCTTAATAGGACGACTTCTCGGTTGGCCAGTCTTGCTTCTTCTTGAACACATTCTTCCCATAAACTGTCAAATTGGAGTTTCTCTTTTCTTGCACAAATAGTTTGGATGAAGGCATCCCAAGGTCTTGTGAGACCATTAAGAGTTGTCATTATGAGTTCATATTCATCTAAGTTGTCTCCAATTGCCTCTAACTGTTCCTTTAATAGAGAAACCCTAGAGAAATAGTCTTGAACTGTTTCTCCTTTTTGCATCTTTGTATTATTGAGTTGGGTTCTCAAATTCATCTTCCGATTGATGTTCTTTCCTTCATACATTCTGGTTAGGGCATAAAACATATCTTTTGGAGTATTCTTAGAAGACACTTGAGGGATCAAGTGGTCTTTAATGGAATCTTCAATTATTCTTTTGGCCTTTATCATATCCTTCTTGTACTTCTCTTTGGCTTCTTCTTCTTCGGGTTCCGATACATTTTCTTTTTTGAATTTTGTAATGTCGTTCTCTTCACGAATGAGTCCAATTCTGTACTTCCAGGCACATATTTTTTCCACACCTTCTAACAACAACAAAAACAACAACAACAACAACAATCCTCTTTCTGAACATCACGATATGTTTTGCTAGAATATTTGGTTAAAAATTGCCTTATTAAGTAAGAGGTCTTGAGTTCAAGTCTCTCTTTTGTTACTTTTTTTTGAAAAAGTTCATGCTAAAATTGTAAAGTGTATTTCACTTCAAGTATAAAAGTGAATCACTATAACTAGCTTTAATATTTTATTTTAGAGTTATTTATTTTGCATGCAACTTTTCTTTTACAAAGTAACTTCATTGTAAACGTGATCCCCACTTCTCTTTATAAAAGTGGGTCACTTCATAAAGCAACTTACACCACCACGTGGTCCGTTGGTTACCGTTTATGCCTTTTTTAAAAAGGGCATAACTTTCACATCCGAAGTCCGTTTTTAATGCGTTTTTTTTTAAAACCACATAATTTTTCGAGATCTTTCCATCCAGATCACCAGTTTCAGTTTTTAAATCCATATTATCTACATATTTAATATGGCTTCTTCTAGTAATCTTTTCCTTACTAGCACCAACTATTTCCAATGGAAATCTCATATGGAAGATTTATTAAGAAGTAAAGGCTTGTACTGGATTATCTTGGGAAAGGAAAAACAACTCACTAATGCTGATAAAAAAGTCAAATGGGCTAATAGGAGTGACGAAGCACGTGGACTAATCAGAATGTCCATCTCTCCTGAGTTAAGGTTCCACCTTAAAGAAATTGATGACCTCGATGAAGCTTGGGAAAATATTGAATCTATGTTTTGTAAACTCAATATTATTCGAGCACAACAGTTAGAAAATCAAGTACTGACTTTAAGTCCAAATGATTTTTATTTCCTTGGAGACTATCTATATAAGTTTAAAACACTCATAATTTTATGTGAAGAATGTGAAATAAAAATAGAGGAAGAGTGTTGCATCTATCTTATTATTTCTAAGCTAGGTAGTGCATATCATGTGTTTGTATCTACCTTTTATGCCATGAGAGAGGCTCTAGGGAAAACTTATCAAAAAACCACTCTTGAGTCCTTTTGTGCTGCTTTGATTAGAGAGGAAGATAAGCTTGTACACCTTGGAGTGATCAACACTGCAAGTACCTCCAACAAAGCCTTAGTTTCCCAGCAGAAACATAAACCCAAGTATCCCAAGAAGCAATATCCTCGCTACAACAACAAGCAACATAAGGGTCCCAAACCAACTTAGACAACTTCAACTCCTAATGGTGACAAATGAGAAAAATATAAAAATAAGAAGAATGACAAACATTGCAAATTTTGTGATAAATATGGTCATGATGAGTCCAAATGTTTCAAGAAGATGGAAAATTTAGAAGCAACGATGAAGAAGCACAACATCGATATTGATTCTACTTCTTCTTCTTCTCATGGAGATGTACTTTCTGCTTCTGGTTTCTCCTTCAATACAACTTCTACTTGTTCTTCTGATGAGTGGCTTATTGATTCTGGAGCATCTTATTATATGGCTAAGGACAAAGACATATTTTCTACTCTAAATGAATGTAACACCAAGAAAATATTTGTTGGTGATGATAGATCTCTTAGTGTTGTAGGATCTGGAACAATTCAAGTAGATAATGGTCATTTCGATGATGTATTATGTGTTCCAAGTCTTTCTTGTAACCTCTTATCAGTATAACAAATCAATCATTCAGGTGAAGGTAAAACCGTAGAGTTTTCACCTGACCAAGTTGTAATAAAGGATATCAAAGATCCTAAACATGTTCTTGCAACTGGAATTCCTGATGATATTATCGGGTTATACACGTTTGACAACTTTGGGTCATCATCTTTTTCATCATTTTTTGTTGCTCATAGCGATGACTTGAGAAAACTTTGGCATGAGCGGTTTGGTCATTTAAACTATTGCTCATTGCAACAACTATGCAATAAAGAGATGGTGACTGGTCTTCCTCTTGTTTCATGCAGAGATGGTGTTTGTGCTGGTTGTGTTCTTAACAAACATCATCGGGACAATTTTGAAAAATGTGCCTCTTGGCACGCCTCGTGCCCTTTGCAACTTGTTTATAGTGACTTGTGTGGTCCACTTTCTTCTCCTTCTTTTTCTGGGTGCAAGTATTTCTTAACTTTCATTGATGATTTTTGCAGGCGTACTTGGGTTTACTTCTTAAAACTTAGGAGAAAAGTTTTTGACAAGTTTTTGGCCTACAAGGCCCTTGTAAAAAAGCAATCTAGACATCAAATTCAAAAGTTAAGAACATATAATGGAGAAGAATATGTGAACAATAATTTTACAAGTCACTGCATTACATAGGGCATTCAAATGTAACACACTATTCAATGTTCCATATACACCACAACAAAATGGTGTTGCTGAGAGAAAGAACCACACATTAAAAGAAATGGCTAATTGTATGATCCAATCTAAGGGATTAAGTCTAAAGTATTGGGTGGAAGCAATCAACTATGAAAATTACATAGTAAATCACACTCCTACATAGGCTCTTAAAAATATAACATAGGAAGAAGCTTGGACTAAAATTAAACGAGATGCAATTCACTTCTGTGTATTTGGCAGTATAGCATGGGCTCACATTCCCAATGAGAAAAGGAAATCATTGCAACGTAAACGTGAGAAGTGTATATTTGTTGGTTATTATGAATATGTCAAAGGTTATAGACTTCTTCAACCACATTGTAATGAAATTATTACTAGAAGAGATGTTAAATTTGATGAAAATCTCTTGGCCTGCAAGCCTAATTCGACGATTGTTCCTTCATCGACTTGTGAGCCATCTTCAGCGTTCGTGCGTTCTTCTGTTCGTATTCTGGTTTATTCTTCAGATGATGACAGTGAGGATGAAAATCCACCTCTTCCTGCTCACTTCCTCCAGATGAGTCATTTAAACCTGAACCAACTCCAGTTCCATCGCTTCCTAGATGGGTCTGTTCAACACGAGAAGCAACTGGTGGTCTTGTCGGTGATCCTTCAGATCAATGTCGTACACGTTCATAGTTCTAGCGAGCCTATTCTCTTTTGGATAAAGTTTTCGAGACTCATGATTCAAATACATTTGCAGAAGCTTCCGGTCATCCAGATTGGGATACAACAATGAATGAAGAGTATCTTTCTTTAATGACAAATGATACTTGGGATCTTGTACCTCTTCCAAAAAGAAGAAAACTTGTCAGATGTAAATTGGTCTACAAAACTAAGTATGCATTATATGGAAGTGTTGAAAGACACAAAGCTCGGTTAGTTTCCAAAGGATTTTCCCAAGTTGAAGGAAATGACTATAATGAAACCTTTGCCCCTATAGCCAAAATGAATTCCATTTGCCCTATTCTTTCCCTTGCTGCCTCACATAAATGGGAGGTCCATCAGATGGATGTTAAATCCGCCTTCTTGCATGGATATTTGCAAGAATAAATCTACATGGAACAACCTCTTGGTTATGTCCAGAATGAATCTATCCTTTTTTGTCACCTTAAGAAATCTCTTTATGGTCTTAAGCAAGCTCCCCGAGCTTGGTAAGCTAAAAATGACAACTTTCTTATTGACACCAGATTCTCTAGATGTCATTCTGATCCTAATGTATATACCAAGAAAGTAGTACGCCATCTCATAATCCTTGTCCTTTATGTTGATGACCTTATCCTTACTGGCAGTGACTCAAAACTTTTAAACCATGTGAAAACCAGCCTTAAGAAGAAATTTGAAATGATAGACTTAGGTTTTTTGCACCATTTCCTCAGCCTCCAAGTTTTGCAAACCAATGAAGGATTTTTTCTTTCCCAGTCTAAGTATGCTTGTGACCTTATTCATCACTTTCACATGGATGATTGTAAACCAACCCCTTCTCCCTTCCAGTCTAGAGTCAAGCTTAGTACCACCTCTACTTCTCCCAAAGTTTTTGCCAGCCTATACCGTCAGTTAGTTGGTAGCCTCTTATACTTGACTCATACCCATCTTGATCTTTCCTTTGTTGTTGGTCTTGTTTCCCAATATATGAAAACAACTGATGAAAGCCATTGGAAAGAAGCTAAAAGGATACTTTGCTATGTCTCTGGTACAATTCAATTCAGGATACATTAAAGTTCAGGGGGGACTCCTTTATTGGTTGGGTTCACTCATTCATATTGGGCCGGCGACCCTGATGATCAGAAGTCTACTGCAGGTTATGTTTTCAGCCTTGGTTTAGGACCTGTCACTTGGGACTATAAGAAACAACATGCTATTGTAATTTCTTCAACATAATCAAAGTACCGAGAAATGGTAAATGCAAGTCAAGAAGCCTTGTGGCTTCGACAAATCCTTTCATATTTTGGATTTGAGCAACAACATTCGACCAAACTTTGGTGCGACAATCATAGTGCCATCAAGCTCGCCAAAGATCTAGTTCAACATCAATGCAACAAGAACATGAAGCTACACATGCACTTCATCAGAAAGATGATTCATGATCAAGTTATTGAAGTGCTCTTTTTCCCTACAGAAGATCAAGTTGCAGACATTTTCACAAAGTCTCTTACAGAAGTGAAGTTTTCCAAACTTTGATCTATGTTAGGAGTTCAAGAAGTTGTCATTAAGGGGGGATATGCTCTAATGCCTCCTTCCTTCTCCTATTGTGTCACTATTGTAAATCCTTCAATCCTATCCCAAGTTGTTCTTAAGGGGGGATGTTATGATATTTAGACACTTAGGAGTTAGTTAATATCTACTTAGTCTAATGTGTCGTTAGGTAAAAGTGTGTTTCTTAGTGTGTTTCTTTATTATGCATTAGTATGGATTTGTAGTTAGGAAATTCGACGATCATGATATGTTCCCAACATAGAGTGATCCAACGATTCATATTATCCTCGATATTAATGACCATTGATCCATGGATTAACACCCGATTGGTCCATGCTCTCTATTTAAAGAGCATGGAGGGTCATTTTCCGATGACCGATTATGATAAAATCTCTTGTAAAATCTCTCTGTAATCTTTTTATTTTTCATTAATAAACTGCTCCAAGTGGCCGCATTGGCTGGGGCCGTGGATGTTTCCCCATAGGGGTTTTACCATGTCAAAAGATCGATGTGTTGATCTTTGATCTAGTTGTGTGAGTGGTTACTAAAGGTGTTCATTCTCTGTTGGAATACCTATGTTGTCGAACAATGATGGTTTCTTGTCTCCATCATGACTTGCAATGGATATTGACTTTTCTCTAGTATGACTTGTAGTGACTAGATTCCCCTCCCTAGAATGAATTGTAGTAGATGGTTTCTTGTCTCCGGTATTAATTGGAATTATTTCTGACACATCTCCAACTTGACTTGCACAGGCTAGTGACTTCCCCCATTGTATGTTCTTCTTCTTCTTCTTCTTCCTATTTATGTTCCTTTTATACTTCTGGTTACTAGTAATTAGGATTTCACTAGATGAGGCAGAAGGAGGATGAATATATTTCACTGATGAAGAAGTTAAAGGATCAACATCAATTTGATTCCCTTGACATAATGTGATTATCTAAGAATACTTATGAGTATTTGGAACATTTAGAGTGTACCACAACCAAACCAATAACCCAACAATCAATCTAGGAATATTCAAAGTGGCCATCAATGGGGAACCAATGTTTCCAAAGAAAGGAAAAGCACAAAAAACCCCTTGGGAAGAGGTCCCTAGGTTGGAATCCTCATGAAATTTAGACATAATGGTGTTATTTAATAGGGTATTCCCTTGTGAAAATATTCAATGAAAATTTGGTTTGTTCAACTAGTTCTCACAGAGGATAGTTAGTGTGGTCAAGCCATCACCTTTGAGGAGGTAGCTCCACACTTTTAGGTGAAAGACTTTAGGTCCTTCTAGACTAGTGGAGTGGTTGTTCAACCAATTTGAATCAGTGATTCAAAAGCAACAAGACACATACCACCTAACATAAAATAATAAACAAACAAATAACACTCAAATAAAAAAGTCCAAAGAGTGATCAACAAACAAAATACTCTCTCAAATCCTAGCCTAGGTTGGTTAGGTCATGAGTCCAAGGAAATGAAGAGCTGATCAAGATAGCCTTCCAAAAAATTATATGAGTGGATTAAGTCCCAATACTGGTTAACAAACGTGAAATGCATTGTTAAGATAACCTGCATGTAACATTCACCCAAGTTGCAAGTACCCTTGTGAACATGGGCACCCTTCAAGGGAGATAAAATAATGATTATGCATATGCCTTAGGTACTACAAGCACTTCCCACTCACAATAACCCGTAAGATATCCTAGAAATGGCCACTAAGGTTATCGATTCACAATTGGCGACCAGGTGGAGAAATCGTGGGTTAGGACCACATGTGTGGGTGGGGAAACCAAGCCTAAATATTCAAATAAGTGATGTCACCTAGAGGACCTGACACTTCCAGAAAATCCTATACATGTAGTAATCCAAAAAACACCAAAACACGTGAAATAGGGGATATCACCTCCACCTACCTTAGAGTGACCTCATTCTTAACACTTGTTTTAGAGGTGCTTTCCCGATGAGTGCTTCTTGCTACTCATAAATTTTCACTCACTAATCGATTCTAGATTGAGTTTGTGGCCCTAGGGAGTTTACTCTCCAATCCTAATCCAAGACCCTACTACTAGACTATTCTTTGTTTTCTATAAATAAAAATTCTATTTGATTTTAAGTTAAGCATTCATTTTAAAAGGAAATTGATTACTCAGAGAAGCGATGGTGCCATGTAACATCCCTGCTAAAATACCTAGTTTAATTAATGAATAATGTAGATATGAAATGTGGCTATGGAAAAGCGATGTAATATGTGGATTGTATCTCTATTTTTAAATAAATAAAATGTGATACCAACTATTGGGGGTGTTGGATACACCAACCACACTGAGAGGGGGGTTGAATAAATGTGAGGCTCTTTTTACAACTTCTTACAAAACTTTAGTTAGCCATCACCATTCACAACATCATTACTCATTATTTCTATTCACACTTAGTTACTTCCATGTCAACATATCTCAATGACATATATTAACAATAAATAAATATTCACCATCACAATAAAGAACACAATGAACACCAGATATATGTATTTTCTTTTGTATTATAGACTGCAATCCTTGGGGTTTATCAACACCAACTAAAATGAGCACCAACTCAAAGAGAGAACCAACTCTCAATACAAGACCCAACCTACAGATCTCAACACCAACTGAGAAGAGGAATCCAATTCTCAAGTACACGACCCATCTTGTAGACAGAAATAAATATGTCAAACTGTACGAACAGTCTATACCAAGACAAGTGTATAAACTATGCACAACACAACTTGTCACCTCAACCTATCTCATCAATCTCATCATCCAAATATGATCTACTCAAGAAGATCAATCATCAAGTCAACTCTCAATCAATCATGTACATCAACAACTAGCACTAATACTCTCCTTAATATATCAGATCTGATAACATAGATCTCATACCTAATATCAAACTTTACTTTAGTCTCACATGACTAATTTTGGATTAGTCAACAACCCTAAATTGCAAATATTATATACAATATTATTCAATGTATTCTTTACAAATCCTCCAGGTTTCACTACTTGGAACCTCCCATAAAAGGAGTTAGAGAAAAAATGGCAGACTTTGCTGAATTCTGGATGATTCTAGAGAACGAACTTTTAGAGCATGCCACACATGTAATATTTTCTATATGGATCTAAAAATGGTAAAAAACATACTACATATTGTACTCTAACCAATTCATTTGGTATCACTGAATTTGGATCTTTTATGAAGACATTATGGCGTTTTTACCCAGAACACCTATTTTAGACTAGTTTCAGAACTAGCTACAAACCCTATCTTCTGCATAGTGTAACTCCAAAAATACAATGAAGCTGAAATTTTTATAACAGTTACTTGGATATGTTGTCTCAACAGTCCCAATATTTTTCTATCTGAATCATTATAGAAAAGTTTTTATTGCGAAAATGGTGAGATGACCTGTAAATAACATACCTTAGAAAGAATCATCAAAATACTTTATCCTCCCTTGAATTTCGGCCTTCTTTACTTTACCTTCCCTCTAAAATTCACCCTATATCTTCTTTGGTTACCTCAGTCACTTGTAAATATTCAATATTCTCAATAGAATTCTAACGAGATACCCTTTCTCTCTTATTTATACTCTCCAAGTAGCTTCCTCTAGAAGTATCCACTTAACCACTTTGTCCACTTAACCAACTTTGTCCAATTAGCCACTTTGTCTACTTAACCACTTTGTCCACTTAACCACTTTATCCAAAAATAGTAAACTCTCCACTTCTAGTTGCAACTAATTTATTTTTAATTGTTTTCTTGTTGCAACCACTTAACCCATGACTAACCACTTTGAATGGCCAAATTCTTCTAGGATATTCTAGAATAATTTGACTTCTTTGACCTTCTAGGGGATTCTAGATAACTCATTAGGGTTCTCCAACTTCACATGGACATAACTCTCTAACCGTGAGGAGTTATTTGACGTTCCACATATCATCGGAAACGACATGCCATATACTATCCATATGGAATAGTTTCTCCTACAAATTCATTGATATTCATTACATTATTCCTTAATAAAACTTGGGTTCCCTAACCACACTACTGGGATACTCAACCACCTAACCATTTGGACTTCACAAAGCTTCTTCCCATGAGGGATTTCACCATAAGGGGACCACTTTGAGAAATTTATCCAAGTGCATCTTCCTGTGAGGGATTTCACCATAAGGGGACAACTTTGGAGTTTATCCATTTGTTTATTTCTATCAACCATGAAATAACATGAATGATATAACTCCCTTTAACATCAACACATCATTATGACACCACTTGACATCAACCCTTTGACAAAAATTACATCAATGACCATATAACCAACAATCAACATATTAATGATACAAACACATCACTATGATAATACTTGACATCAACCCTTTGACATCAACCCTTTGACATCAATGACAACATAGTACAACAATATCCCCCCTTTGGAATTGATGGCAACACAAACATTGATGTCAACACCAATTATTGATGGCAACACTTGGACATGGAAATGCTCATGCTCCCTCTATGATAATCACTCTTCATCAATGTTCATCTCACCACATCAATGTTATTATCTCTCCCCCTTTGACATCAATTGCAAAGGGTAGTTCTCTCCTTGGGGATTTTACCCTACTTGAAATCTCCTTGGGGCTGCTCCCCCTGCCTGAACTCTCCTTGGGACTGCTCCCCTTGTCTGGATTCCTTTAAGATTCCTATGAATAATCTCTCTCCATTTGGACAAGGGATATCACTCTGATGAAATTTTTATGGCATGGATACCAATCATATTTCCTTCTAGAATCATACCGTTGCAACCAATCATGGGAAGAAGAATAACTCCCCTTGTGGGTATGTCTCCCCCTATCTTCTCTGCAAGATGAACAGTATTCTACCACTGCAATTTGTTTCTACTGCAAATGCTACTGCTCAAATGGAACATAGATCAACTACTCAAGAATGATCCTCTCTTCCTATGACGATCCTTGGACCCATCCATGCATCAAACTTGTGCCATACCATACATCATGAAGCAAAAGATATGTCAACGATGAATATATAATCATGAACAAAACATCAACCATGTACATCCTCTGCCATACTATGTGCCAACCATGCACAACACCCATGTACATCAACCATGTACATCAATACCATACAATATACCATAAGATATCATCAATGGATTGTATCAACCATATGCCAAGAACATGTGCCAACTATGTACAAACCATATGCATCTACCAACATGCCAACCACGTTCCTCAAACAAGTGTCATATCACTCGTGATGTGCATCTACCATGAACCAAGTGCCACAACCATGTATCTCAACCATCAATATATCAACCAAGCATCATAACAAGTGTCTCAACTATATCATCCCATGCATCATGTACCAAAGAAAGTGCATCAACCATGCACCAAAACTCAACAAGATGAACCATAATCAAATGTGTTCCCATACATGTATGCCATATCAACCATAAACCATGTGCCAATCATACTGCTAGCAAGTGCCTCTAACAATATACCAAATATGTAACAATCACACATCAACTATATATCAAGCTATGACTCATCAATGATGTACAACATAACCACCTCATCAACTACATGTCCCAATATGTAGCTCAACCACATGCCAAATGCATGCACTAAGACATCCAACAAATATGCCTCTAACAATACATCATAAGATATATCAATGGAGCTCACATATGTACCAGCCATGTACTATGATAGATATGCCTCAAAAACCATTCACTACAACAAGTACTAAGAAACCAATAGTACCTCAAGCATAAGATTCAACACTCAACCATATGTCATCACCATACATACAAAAAACACACTTGAAAGCATATACTCATGAAAAACTACAACAAACCATGTCAGACCTTTCAAAACAGAGTTATACCATCAAACTATGCTGCAACTCATTTGTACACCCCCTTTTCTTGATGTTTTTACCACATATATGTGGCATGTTCCACAGACAGCTCACATATGTAAGCGAATTTTCTATAGGTCACCTTGCTTACGTACGAGACTACTCCCAAAAGGGCCCGCATATGCCTCATAAAATGTAAGGCTTTCCTCATTCTTTGTCCTTTCATTCATGTCTGGATGTTTAGTCTTCTTCATCCACTTATGAAAGTGGTCTGGTTTATCAACATTGATTTTCTAAGCTTCCATCCTTTCCACATTGTCTTCCTTCCAAGTTACATGTGTTGTTCTAGCCATGCTATATGAAGCTCTCCTCATTGATTGTCTTCTTGAATTCCAACAATCCTAAGCTTTGTGGCCAAACCCACTGCAGCTGTAACATCTCATGGTGTGGCAATGTGCAACAATGTGTCCCACTTGATTACATCTCCAACATCTTAGGGCGTTATAGAGCCTTCCAACATATTTCCTTGCATAATGTCTTCAATCCAAAGCTTTGTGATCATATTCATTACATGAGAAGCAATGACCATGGATTTTTTTTCATACTTTTGCTTTTGTGTCCACCTTGAAGGTGTCTCTTTTCTGAACTAGTTTTGAGGTGTAAAGGTTGATTCTTGGTGTCTTCCTTGATCTATTCTTCTGAAAGTTTCCTTTCCTTGTGTAGGTGCTTGACTTGCAGGTTTTCTTTCACCTTTTGACAATGAAGTACCTGCATCATGCTCCCTAGAAGTGATAGCTTCATAGTGTGTTTCTTCCTTATTATATCCAAGACCAGATTTATCATTAGGTGATATTTGACAATCCAAGATTTCATCCAATATTGTTGAGATTTTCATGAGTCTTTTTGACTTCTCTTCTTTCCTTCTAAGATCAACAACTTCTACTTCCAACTTATGGCATGATTCTTATTTTTCATTTACTTGAGTCTTTAGTATATTGATCTCTTCTTCTTGTTTCATGAGTATTTTCTTTAGTTCCATGGTATTCCTTTGGTAATTTTCTAGGGCTTCCTTAATGTATTCATCAAGATCAAAATCAAGATCAAAAACATCTTCTACTTCAAAGAAATCTGAAATTTTATTTTTGAGCTTCAAAAAATCTTCCTCTTCATCTATAAGATAACTATTAGTTGATTCTACAAAGCCTTCTTCTATTTGTGTGTCCATGGATATCCTTCAAGATTGTAGGGCTTATAGTGAAGGCTTGATCTGATACCAATTGCTGGACACACCGACCACACTGAGAGGGGGAGGGGGGGGGGGCGTGAATCAGTGTGAGGCTCTTTTTACAACTTCTTACAAAAATTTAGTTAGCCATCACCATTCACAACATCATTACTCATTACTAATATTAACACTTAGTTGCTTGCATGTAAACATATCTCAATGACATATATTAACAATAAAAAACTATTCACCATCACAATAAATAACACAAGGAACACCATATATATGTATAAGTTTCTTTTGTATTACGAACTACGATCCTTGGGGTTTATCAACACCAACTGAAATGAACACCAACTCTCAATGCAAGAAACAACCTGTAGATCTCAACACCAACTGAGAAGAGGAATTCAATCCTCAAGTACAATACCCATCTTGTAGACATAAATAAATCTGTCAAACTGTACCAACAGTCTATACCAATACAAGTGCATTAACTATGCATAACACAACCTGTCACAACAACCTGTCTCATCAATCTCATCATCCAAATTGTTGATTAAGGCTGGTTTTCATTGATGTCAACCCTTGAAGAAAGCCCCGCAACACAAAGGTTTGGGTAATGGACCCAATATTGTTTGATGTAAAGATGGATCATTATTGTTTTATCATGGTTGATAAGAAGTAAAGATGGATGAACTCCAAAGTGGTCCCCTTATGGTGAAAGCTCTCATGGGAAGACACTTTGCAGAGTAAGCGAACCCATTATTAATTGTGGAATAATGAGATGAAGGACAATGAATTTTTCAGGTAAACTATCCTATATGGATATTACTTGTCATTCCATTTCTAGTGGTATGTGGAACGTCACATAACTCCTCACGGTTAGAGAGTTATGGCCATGAGAAGTTGGAGACCCTAGGTTTGGGTAATGGACCCAAGTTTGTTTGATGGATAATGTTATGAGTTATGATATATTTTCAGATAATACTATTCTATATGGATAGTACATGTCATTCCATTTATGGTGGTATGTGGAACTTCACATAACTCTTCACGGTTTGAGAGTTATGGCCTTACGAAGTTGGAGGATCCTCATATGTCATCTAGAAGCCCAAAAAAGTCAAAGTAGTCAAAGTGGTTTAAGATATTTTAAAAGGTAAATAATAAAGTGAAGTAATAAGTGTATTATAATTCAAAGTGAATACAAAATAAATTATTTCAATAATAAATTTAATGGAGAAATTAGAAGTGGGTTAACCCTAAAATAAGGAAAGTGGGGCCAAGTGACCTAGAAGATGTTTTTAAGGAAGCTACTTGGAGAGTATGAATAAGAGGCAAGGATCTCTCATTTTAATCACACTTGAGCATATTGAATATATATAGGTGTATGAGGTAACCAAAGATATCTAAGCCGAAATTCGGAGGGAAGGTGAAGAAAAGAAGGCCGAAATGCAAGGAAGGATAAATTCTTTTGATGGTGCTTTATGTTATTTATAGGTCATCTCACAATTTTCGCTATAAATTTTTTCTGTAATGATTCAGATTGTGAAATTGATATTCCATTGAGAAAACATATCCAAGTATCTGTGGTAAAAAATTCAGCTTGTGGGTCATTGTATTTTTGGAGTTACACTCTGTGGAAAAGAGGGTTTGTGGTTGGTCTCGAAACTAGTCAAAAACAAGTGTTTCGGGTAAAAATGTCATAACTTCTTCATAACAGATCCAAATTCAGTGAAACAAAATGTGTTGGTTAGGTTACAATTTGTAGTATTTGGTGTAATAGTTTCATATTAATTCAACAAATATTCTGTGCAGGGTATGCTCTACAAGGTCGCTCTCTAGAATAAGCCAAAATTCAGAAAGGTATGCCATTTTTGCTATAACTCATTTTCTAAGAGGTTCCAAGTAGTGACACTTGGAGAAATTGCATAAAAAACACTGAAGAACATTGTGTATCAGTTTCATATATTTATACATTACAGGTACATAGTTATGATTACTTCAAGTTAGAGTTGTTGATTAATCCAAAACTAGGCATGTGAGACTAAGGAAAAGTTTGATGAAAATGCTAGTCTCTTGTTGTTGAAGTTAAGGAAGGTTTGCAGGAATGTGATCATATACACTAGGTCTATTACAAAGCTACAAATCAGATTTGGATGATGAAATTGATGAGGGTGTTTGGTTGAGGTACATGTTGAGTACATGGTTGAGACAAGTAGTTGATGAGTTGGCACATACATGAGCTGTATAGTTGATGTTGTTGGTACATATTGATGAGTCATAGTTGATGAGTAGTTGACACATGATTGGTACATACTTGGTACATGGTTGGATGTACTTTTTTATGGTACAGGTTGATTACAGGTTATTTGGTATAGGTTGGTGCATGGTTGATGCACTTGTTTATGGTACATGTTGATTACAGGTTGATGCATGGTTCAGATTTATTGGTACAGGTTTACAGTTGTATATATCACAGTGACAGGTTGACAGTGGTTCCATCATTCTACTTCTACTTCAGGGTGGCAGGACGGGGCAAGGACAGGTGGTTGTAGCCACCTTCCAGTTGTAGCTGGAGAACATAGGGGATTGTAGCCTCCTTTTGGTTGTAGCCAGAGAATTGAGTAGTTGGATTTTCCCTCAGGTTGTAGCCTGAGAAACTAGGGGGTTGGAGCCTCCTTCCAGTTACAGTTGGAAAACAAAGGAATTTCCACCAAATTTGGGTTTCCACGTAACACACTGGTGTACTGTGTATGTGTATGTTTGTTCATTTGTTCATTGCTTATTTACTCTACAGTTATTGGATGATAATGCTTCATTGATATAACACTTGGATTATATGGTTAAAAAAGATTAAATTTCCCTATTACTGATTCACCCCCCCTCTCAGTAATCCAACAATTGGTATTAGAGAAGGTTCCTTCAGAAATCAGTTTAACCACTAAAAGGTAGATCATGGAGAGTACCAACTCATATAAAAATGGAATACCACAGTTTGATGGACAAAAGTATGTTTTTTGGAGCATAAGGATGAGGACATATATACAGGCATAGAGATTTCAAGTTTGGCAATCAATTGTAGATGGATATACAACACCAAAAGTTCCACCAACAAATGACAAAGCAGTAAAACTCGGTGAGAATAATTCCAAAACCACAAATTCACTTTTGAATGGTCTTAGTGAAACGATATTCACCAAAGTTGCACATTGTAAATTCGCTAAAGATATTTGGGACAAGCTTCAAAATATTTATGAAGGAGATACAAAAGTCAAAGAAGCAAAGCTTCATACTTACAGAGGCCAGTTCAAACAACTAAAAATGAAGGAAGATGAAGATATCACAACCTACTTCTTATGAGTCGATGAAACAGTGAATGCAATCATAGGATTGGGAGAAGAAATTGAAGAATATGTAATTGTTCAAAAGATACTAATATATCTTCCTATGATATTCAACCCTAAGATATCAACACTAGAAAAAAGATCTCATCTGGACTCAATAAGCATGGACGAACTGCATGGAATCTTCACAACATATGAAATGAGAACTGAGCAGGAAAATCCAGATGTAAAAGAAGCAGCCTTCAAGACATCCAAAAGATCAAAGCAAAAGAAAAAAGAACAAGAAGAATATAACAACAACAGTGACGCCTCAGAAGATGATGAAGAAGTGGCCAACTTCGTCAAAAGACTGAACAAGGGAACCGACAGTAGGTATAGAGGTAAGGTCCCTTTAACTTGTTTTAATTGTGATGGTATTGGTCATTTCTCTAACAAATGTCCTCATAAGAAAAACAGAAATGATGAAGGTTACTCAAAAGGAAAACACACATATAAAGGAAAAATAACTACAAAGAAAGTTTTCAAGAAAAAATTATATACCAAAGAAGACATCTCATCATCAGATGAAGATGAAGTCAGTGACAATGAGACAGGAAGAGTTCTATTTATGGCAGTAAAAGACTCTGACAAAGAAGACTCCGAAGAAGAATATGAAGAAGCCGAAGAAGAATGTGAAGAAGTTGAAGAATAAATTGAAGAGGCATAAGTTGACTATCAAGAAGAATTAATGTGTGCCATAGAAGTTATTAGAAGAGAAAAGAAGAAAAACAAGAAACTACAAGCAAAACTAGACAAGGAAAAGGACACTCGAGAACTAGAACAAATGATCACAAAATTGAAGGTTCAAATAGAAGAAGATAAAATAATTCAAGAAGCACTCAAAGAACAACTAGAAGAAAAGGACAAGATCATTGGAAACTTGGAAGCAGAGGTTGTCACACTAAGAAATGATATTCAAAAGAAAAATATGTAGAATAGCTCAAAATTTCTAGATGACATTACCAACAGTAAAAAATTTCATCTTGACAAGTCCAGACTAGGATACAATTAGACAAAAAAGGGATCAAGCTCCAAAACAACAAATCAAGAAACAAATCCAAAGAGCTATGTAGAAACAATCAAAGAGAATATGAAGATATACAAGGAAGATTACAGGGACACTCCTCCACCAGGAAGATTTAGATTTCAAAATCAACAACAAACATATAGGCCTCAAGAAGAAGAATGATTCATAAGAGCACCTCCTTTCAGAAGATCTTCAACTCCCAGGTATCAAACTATATTTTTTGGTTTATGTTATGCATGTAATAATTTTGGACATAAATATGTGAATTACATAGCTAACAACAGGAATAGTAACAACTTTGAGAGTTATACACAAAGGGATTATTCAAGGAGACCTAGTGACACACAAAGAATAAGTTACAACCAATTTGAATCTTTGAGCACTGAAGTGGAATGCTACAAATGCAACAATTTTGGACACATGGACAAGAATTTTAGAATGACATTCCCTCCTAAAGAACCCCAACAGAATAACAATAGTCACAGACAAGAACCTCAGAAAATGACATGGATAAGAAAGAAAGATCAGTATAACAATGAATAATGCATAGTCTCTCTACAAGCTAAGTAGAAGAAATACGGTTGGTATGTTGACAGTGGATGTTCAAAACACATGATAGGTGATAAAGACAAATTTCTTACATTATGAAAAGAAAAAAATGGATCAGTCTACTTCGGAAATTATAATTCATCCCAAATCATTAGAGAAGGCACAGTTCGAATTGGGAACAAGAATGAAAAGGCACAAAATGTTCTGCTGGTAGAAGATATGAAACATAATCTTCTAAGTGTGAGTCAAATGTGTGACAAAGGTCATAAACTTACTTTCGATTCATAAAAGTGTGAGACAAGAAATTGGTCGGTACACTGCAAGAACTTCAAACAACATATATGTGTTAAGTGAAATTGGAAATGAAAAGTGTTGTCTAGGAAAGGAAGATGAAAGTTGGCTATGGCATAGAAGAATGGGTCACATGCATTTTGATAACTTTGTCAAAGTCAACAAAAGAGAAGCAGTCATTGAAATGCCCCAGATCATGAAACCAACCAACACTTTATCCAAGCATTGTCAACAAGGAAAGTAAACAAAGACCATGTTCAAATCAAAGGAATATTCAACAACAAGACCACTTGAAATTGTGCACACTGATCTAGTTGGACCAACTACAACAAATGACTTAAAAGGTGAAAATACTTTATGTTATTAGTTGATGATTATACAAGAATGACTGTAGTTTTATTTCTCAAGAACAAGTCAGAAGCTTTTGAAAACTTCAAGATCTACAAGGAAATGGTTGAAAATGAGATGGATTCAAGAATCAAATGTTTGAGATATGATAATGGAGGAGAGTTCACTTCAAAGGAATTTATGGACTACTATAGCAGTCATGGAATAAAAAGGCAATTCTCCGTTTCTAGGACATCTCAACATAATGGAGTTGTTGAAAGAAAGAACATGACAGTACAAGAAATGGATTGAACAATCCTAATGGATTCCAAATTGACAGATATATTTTGGACACAGGCAGTGCATACAATAGTTCACATTCAAAACAGAGTAATGCTCAGAAACAACACTGATAAAACTCCCTACGATCTATGGAAAGGAAGACCAACAAATACAAGTGTTACAATCTAAGATTGAACAAAGTTGTGGAAAGAATCAACGTAACAATTGATGAAATAGGTAGACCAGAATCAAAGGAAGAAGAAAACAAATCAATGGAACAACTTTTCAAAGAAGAAGATGAAAAAGAAGTAGAAGAGGAAGATGAAGATGAAGAGAA
>ML776907.1:685303-792147 GCA_009831015.1 Picea engelmannii | reverse complement strand
AAATCTAATAAATAACTAAGTAAAAGTAAACCTATCAAATTACCTATAACCCTAAATAAATAATTATTAACACTAACTTATAACCCTAATCCTTTACAAACCCTAATACCCTCAATAGATATTATTACCATTACACTAGCAATTTTAAATAATTAATAGTAAAAACTAATTAACTAAACCCTAATAATAAATAAATAACTTAAAGAAAACTACTACTATTGAAGAACTAAATAAGAGTAAAACCTAACAAACCCTAAAACAAATAATATATAACCTCTTTTAACCTAGTTTTTACACTTTCACAAAACCCTAATTTAAAATCCCATTAATTTTAGGTCTCTTTTATTAAATTAAATTAAATTAAAGATAGCCGACGCAATTTAAATAATTTTTATTGTCCTGCATTTATAGTATTAATTGATGACGATCAGCTAGCTCAAACTCGACGATTAGTCCTGATGATGAATCCTGTTTCGGATTCGAAACGTTGACGACGAAATGATACCTACTATGGATTTTCCGAATAACATATGTGGTTTAAGAGATTTTAAAAGGTAATAATAAAGTGAAGTAATGAGTGTATTATAATTCAAAGTGAATACAAAATAAATTACTTCAATAATAAATTTAATGGAGAAATTAGAAGTGGGTTAACCCTAAAATAAGGAAAGTGGGGCCAAGTGACCTAGAAGATGTTTTTAAGGAAGCTACTTGGAGAGTACAAATAAGAGGCAAGGCTCTCTCATTTTAATCACACTTGAGAATATTGAATATCTATAGGTGTTTGAGGTAATCAAGGATATATAAGCTAAAATTTTGAGGGAAGGTGAAGAAAAGAAGGCCAAAATGCAAGGAAGGATAAATTCTTTTGATGGTGCTTTCTAAGGTATGTTATTTATAGGTCATCTCACCATTTTCGCTATAAATTTTTTTATATAATGATTCAGACCATGAAATTTCCTTTGAATTGAGAAAACATATCCAAGTATTTGTGGTAAAATTTTTATCTTGTGGGTCATTGCATTTTTGGAGTTACACTCCGTGGAAAATAGGGTTTGTGGCTAGTCCTGAAACTAGTCAAAAACAAGTGTTTCGGGTAAAAACATCATAAATTCTTCATAACGGATCCAAATTCAGTGAAACCAAATGTGTTGGTTATGGCATAGTCTTTAGTATTATGTGTAATAGTTTCATATCAATTCAACAAATATTTCGTGTGGAGCACACTCTACAAGGTCGCTCTATAGAATAAGCCAAAATTCAGCAAGGTATGCCATTTTTGCTATAAATCTTTTCTGAGAGGTTCCAAGTAGTGATACCTGGAGGAAGTGTATAAAACACACTGAAGAACAATGTGTATCAATTTCAGATATTTATACATTACAAGTACAAAGTTATGATTACTTCAAGTTAGGGTTGTTGATTAATTCAAAACTAGGCATGTGAGGGTAAAGAAAAGTTTGATGAAAATGCTAGTCTCTTGTTGTTGAAATTAAGGAAGGTTTGCAGGAATGTGATCATATACACCAGGTATATTACAGAGCTACAAATTAGATTTGGATGATGAAATTGATGAGGGCTTTTGGTTGAGGTACATGTTGAGTACATGGTTGAGACAAGTAGTTGATGAGTTGGCACATACATGAGGTGTATAGTTGATGATGTTGGTACAAATTGATGAGTCATAGTTGATGAGTAGTTGACACATGATTGGTACATACTTGGTACATGGTTGGATGTACTTGTTTATGGTATAGGTTGATTACAGGTTACTTGGTACAGGATGGTGCATGGTTGATGCACTTGTTTATGGCACAGGTTGATTAGAGGTTGAGGTACAGGTTGATGCATGGTTCATATTTATTGGTACAGGTTTATAATGATTTATATCACAGTGATAGGTTGACAGTGGTTGCATCATTCTACTTCTACTTCAAGGTGGCAGGACGGGGCAAGGGTAGGTGGTTGTAACCACCTTCCGGTTGTAGCTGGAGAACATAGGAGGTTTTAGCCAGAGGCTTTAGGATTTGGAGATTCCCTCAGGTTGTAGCCTGAGAAACTAGGGGGTTGGAGCCTCCTTCCAGTTGCAGCTGGAAAACGAAGGAAGTTGGTGCTTCCAATGAATGTAATTCTTCAAGACATATAAGAAAAAACATTCTGTGGTTTTCTCCCGATTTGGGTTTCCACGTAAAACACTAGTGTACTGTGTATGTGTATATTTGTTCATTTGTTCATTGCTTATTTAATCTGTAGTTATTGGATGATAATTCTTCATTGATATAACACTTGGATTATATGGTTAAAAAAGATTGAAATTCTCTATCACTGATTCACCCCCCCTCTCAGTAATCCAACAATTGGTATCAATATGATATACTCCCAAAGATCAATCATCAAGTCAAATCTCAACCAATCATTTCCATAAACAACTAGTACTAATACTCTCCTCAATATATCAGATCTGATAACATAGATCTCATAGCCATTATCAAAATTTACTTTAGTCTCACATGACTAATTTTGGATTAGTCAACAACATGGATGATTTTAGGGGCTAAATTTCGCTCATGGGCTAATTTTCCATGATTTTTCCCAAAAAAAGATTCTATATTCTAAAAATGATTCGCCCAAATTCTATAGGATAAAATTATTTTACCTGAAAAATTGCTAAATTTTTATACAAACTATATAAAATCTTTAGAAATTTGAATAATTTTACAAAAATATCGCCAATTTTTTTATAGTTGGCATATGAAGGATTTGTAAGATTCGCCGAGGTTTCTACATTTTAAAACATATTTCCATCCTTAAAATCATCCATGGTCAACAACCCTAACTTGCAACAAGAATAACTCTATACCTGTAATTCATAAAGGTATGAAAATTATACACAATATTATTCAGTCTCTTCTCTACAAATCCTCCATGTTGGAATACTTGTAACTTCCCATAAAAAGAGTTATAGAAAAAATGACAGACCTTGCTGAATTATGGTTTATTCTAGAGAGAGAAATTGTAGAGCATGTCGCACACATAATATTTGTTGTACGGATTTGAAAATGGTAGACAATATACTAATTTCTTTACTCTAACCAATTCATTTTTTTTCTCATGGAATTTGGATCTGTTATGAAGAAGTTATGATGTTTTTACCTAGAACACTTGTTTTAGACTAGTTTCAGGACTAACCACAAACCCTATCTTCCACAGAGTGTAACTCCCAAAATGCAACGACCCATAAGTTGAAATGTTTATCACAATTACTTGGATACGTTGTCTCAACATCCTATATATTTCTGTATCTGAATAATTCTATAATTTTTTTTATTGTGGAAATGGTGAGATGACATGTGAATAGCATACCTTAGAAAACATCATCAAAAGACTTTATCATCCCTTGAATTTTAGCCTTCTTTAATTCACATTCCCTCTGACATTCGCCTTAGATATCCTTTGGTTACCTAAGTCACTTGTATATATTTAATATGCTAAATACAATACTAATGAGAGACCCTTTCTCTCTTATTTATACTCTCCAAGTAGATTCCTCTAGAAGTATCCACTTAACCACTTTATCTACAAATAGTAAAATATCCACTTCTAGTTGAAACTATTTTTTTTTAATTGTTGCAACCACTTAACGTATGAATAACCACTTTGACTGGTCAACTTATTCTAGGATCTTGTAGAATAATTTGACTTTTTTGACCTTCTAGGGGCTTCTAGATAATTCATGAGGGTTCGCCAACTTCACATGGCCATAACTCTCTAACTGTGAGGAGTTATGTGATGTTCCACATATCAACGTAAATGGAATGAAATATATTATTCATATTGAATAGTTTCTCCTGCGAATTCATTGATATTCATTACATTATTCCTTAATCAAACTTGGGTTCCCTAACCACACTGCTGGGCTACTCAACCACCTAAACATTTGGACTTCACAAAGCGTCTTCCCATGAGGGATTTCACCATAAGGGAACCACTTTGAGAAATTTATCCAAGAGCGTCTTCTTGTGAGGTCTTTCACCATAAGGGGACCACTTTGGATTTTATCCATTTGGTTCTTCCTATCAACAATGACATGGCATCAATGATATAAATCCCTTTAATATCAACACATCATTATGACACCACTTGAAATCAACCCTTTGACACCAATTAGATCAGTGACCATATAACCAATAATCAATATATCAATGATACAAACACATCACTATGAAAATACTTGACATCAACCCTTTGACATCAATCCTTTGACATCAATGACAACATAATACAACATGTGGACATGGACAGAGATGGGGGTCTAGTTTTCCACAAGAGAAGTGAGTGTCTAAGAGGGGGTCCAAGGGGAATTTATTTATGGGTATTAATTCAACCCATTTCCTTAAATTTATCATCATTGAGGATGGATTCTAATTTTTTGGTTGAGTGTAGGAGAGCTCAATCATTAAAATCATGTAAGAGGGTGGGTGTAAAATGTCACATCCCATAGTTTTTGGGAGCATGGGGTTGAAGACAACCAACATTGGGAAAAGTGAGTAGTCAACTAGATTGGGAAAATAGAGGAAATTCATATGGGTAGTACATGTTTTTTTCACATTGAGTTTACTTGAATAGGAAGAGAGAGGAAAAAAAAGGAGAGCACTAGAGCTAGAGAAAGAAGGTTGGGGAAATTTTGGAGCATGTAGGAGAATTTTTGGAGTTGAATATTGAAGAGCCAAGTTTTCAAGCCCGAAGAGTGAACTCCTATAGGAGTTTCACTATAACAACAAGTGTTTTCTATTATTTTTTGGCAGTTTTTCCTGGCAGTGAGTTCCTTTGAGTTTCCAGTAGAGAGATTCCTAGTTACCTATGCCAAAGAGATCCTGATAAACAAATGGGATGCTCGATGAACTGAGAGCAGTGAAGAACATTCCTTGGGTTGGGAAGGTCAAGAGGAAGAGAGATGGTTGAAATCAAGATAAATATAGGATAATACCCATGGTTTGTGGGATATCTGATTTGTTAGGGGATAGTGGGACACACCCTTTTCTTGTGGATTGCTATCCCCAGCTCGGGGGTGACTTGTTGTTATATTTAAAACAAAAAGTCCAAGGGTGGATGGAATGTTCGTCCCAAGCAATTGGTTGCAAAATTGTTTTAAAAAGAGAAGTGTTTATGATTTGTAAATTTCCATAGATATTCCATTGGAATAGGTCATCACAACATATCTAATAAATAAAGATGAAATCTATACTATGAAGGTTAAATCCTTTAAATTCTAGAATATTTAGTTTTTGGTTTTTTGCTTATGCATAAAATAGATAAAATGTGGAAAATAGAGAACAATAAAATAAAATCACACACCATCCACAAAATAACACAAAGATTTTCTCTAGGAAACCCTTACGGGAGAAAACCTAGCTAGAAGGTGAGGCTACTCTACTCTCTTTTCTTTGGTGTGGAAATAATGCAAGTACAAAGGTGAAGGTGCTCTCTATGGAGTTACCCGAGACCTATGGCCTATTAGGCTACTAAAAAAAATTATTTCGTTATGTTATGCTCTCTAATTTCCCTCTCCCAGTTGTCCTTCTCTGCTATGGAACAAAATACAATAACATAGAATGGAACCCTTGTCCTCCTAGTGGTTGGATATTTAACATAGCCCAATAGCCATCTAGGGGTAGGTTTTTGACTTCCTCAACCATCAATTGTGATAGGGTTTTGGTACTTCTATAATATTCTTGAAATTACATATGTGGCTAGCCCCATATTCATGAGTAATGGGGGATGGCATGGCATCCTATCATACCATGGTGGTAAGCACGGTATGTTAACTTGTGAGAGGCATAACTTTTTCATACGAGCTATGATTGATGCATTTTTTTTTCACTTTTGGAAAGGTCTCGATGTGTATAATATATTAGAAAGGTCCAAGCTATGTTAGGGAATGTTTAACCCCCCCAAAATGCAGTTTTATTCCTCAAAATGGCTCCAGAAAGTTTCAGACCCCAATTTTCCAAACTGGGACCTGCCACTAAAATGACCCTGCAAGATGATTCCTCCAAATTTTTCCACTTTGAAAACACCGAAGTAGATGAAAAATAATATAATGATCCAATCCAGAATATTTTATCTAATTTCCTGAGTTAATTTATGAGTTTAACTACCGGGCATTTCACTATGTGTATGGGAATGAATTATATGCTGTTGTGGTGAATTTGTTAGCTCCATTTATGTTTTTAACTAGTATGGACAATTTCACGAGCTTGATTGTCATGTTGTTCGTAATTCTGCATTTAAATGTGTCTTTTAGTCGATTTTTAGTAGTATTGGTAATTGGATTCCGATGCGGTGCTCGAATCATTGCGTGCGTTGGGAAATAGGTGCCACGTGCAATACAAAGTCTGTTATGTGTAGGGTTTTTCTTTGTGAGGATGTGGAATCATGGTATTTAACATGATATAGTTGCATTTAAATAATGGTATTTGCATTGGTTAAATTTTTGTATAATTCGTAGCTAGTAAGCTACAAGCATTTAGTTAGCAGATTTTTTTTGAATTTAGGTGTATTCCGCGAAGTAATGTTCCTTAGTTAAGCTGGGGAACATTATAAATTGGTATCATAGCTTTTGGTTCAACACCAGACTCGTATGGCCAAAGATCAAAGTGAAGATGGTAATATGTCATATCAACATTTGGGCTATGTCAAATTTGGGGGAAAATAGTAAAATATGAGTGAAATCCCCAAATTTCTAAGCAAATTCAAGTTGGAATTGCACTCAGAATGGTTGTTATGGAGGGGTCATTTTGACTTCCAATCCATTGAATTGACTTAGATAGATGATTCAGTAATTTTCACGATGGTTCCAAGGTGGAAATATGGAAAATCAACTAAGTAAAAAAATGACTTACGTGCTCTAAATATTGGCACAACGTAGTGAATAATTGTTGGTGCACGCATAATATTAGTGCATGGTGTGTGTGCTAAATATTAGTGCATGGTGTGTGTGCTAAATATTGGCATGGCACATTAAATTGGTGGTGCACATGGAATATTGGTGCATGATGTGTGTGATAAATATTTGCACGACGTGGTGTGGATTTGGTGGTGCACGTGAAATATTGGTGCATGGTGTGTGCTCTAAATATTGGCACTACATAGTGTAGAATTTGCGGTGTGCGATGAATATTTTTGCACAATATGCAAATTGAATATTGGTGTTGCGTGTTGTGGAACTTTCACATGATGGATATTAGCGTGCGGTGAAAAATTTGTGCGCGCTGAATATTAGTGAATGACAAGAGTTGTGCGTGTGGAATATTAGTGCCCGATGCAAAAGTTGTGTGCACTGAATATTGGTGCATGACATGTGTGCTAAATATTTGAACTACACATTGTAGAATTTGTGCATAATACAGATCTGGTGCGTGAATAGGCCTCAAAAAGGAAGAAGAGAAGGATAAAAGTGGAGGAAAATAGTCTACGATATGTGCAAGTCAATTTGACAGACTATTACAGTAGTAAACTAGTGTTTTTTTGTGAAAATGTTATGGTTTTTGAAGGTCATCAACTTGTGGGGTGATTTTTAGTGCCTAAACGACGTTTTTAGGCAGTCAAAAGTCACAAGAATAAGGAATACCAAGGAGCGCCTGATCTTTGCAGCTCAAATTACCTTGACAAGAGATTTCCAACGAGATTTTCTAAGCACAAAACATAACTCATATGAGAAAGTTACAACTAAAACAATTAAGGGTATATTTTGGTCACCGTATTACTTCCAGATGGCATAACTTCTTGCTTCGAAGTCAGTTTGGGGTCTAGAAGTAGTCTATGGAAATATTATGGATCATAGAAGTCAATCATTGAGCCAAATTTGAAATCTGGGTACATAAAATGCATAAGAATAATAATGAGACACCTATAGCATACACGAATAAAATGGGAAAACAATCTAAGTTTCTTCAAACCATAACGTTAAACTTGGAGCTAAAATTTGAGAAAAAAATATTCGTTGGAAAGGTGTTGAGGAGGAGAATCAATATATCACACTAGAAAATTTATTTGAGTAGTATACGTTACAATCAACACAAAAAAAAATGACTAGTGGCATTAAAGAGCAGGAAAATTTATGCATTCTTTTCCAGAATTGTGTATGTATATATTTTTTTCTAACACAAATTTATTGGCATGCACATTTTCTTAAATAATTTAGAAGTGAAGATTTTTTTTGTTTGTTCATGTATGAGAACCACATTATTGGAGGAATTTCCAAGGGTCCTACATCCATTAGGAAGAGGTCATAGGTCTACATGTCAACATGGGAAATGTTGAGACAGAGTCTAATGGAAGAAGAGGCAGACATGAGCCTTTAACTATGAGAAGCCTGCATAGAGAATTGCATAGATATAGGGAGGATAATGAAAATATTATGAAATCTTAGGAAGAGATACTTCAGATTTTGAATATGCTGTAGAGGCAAGCCAATAAAAAATATAGCACAAAGTAAGTGGATAGTGTTAGACATGTGACAACATCCAAATACCATAGTAGAAGGGATGATCATGGGAATGATAGGAAATCAAGAAGCATGAGTAGGCACCATCAATCCCCATGGAAATTCATAGATATTTCATGCAATTTTTGGGCTAGGGAGAAACCTAAGTGTGTCTTATGTTGGGAGGTAGAGGAGAAGGCCCAAGGAAGACATATTGCAAGGTGAACTCAGAAAAATCAAGCCACCAACTTTCAATGGTGAGCATAGGAAGGGAGAGAGGCTAAAGCCTGATTGTTGGAAATGAAGAAATATTTCCAATTTCATGATTATCCCTCAAGGGTAGAAACAAGAATAACAACCTACCACTTTCAAGGGAAGGTAGCCATGTGGTGGGATCAACTCAAGCAAGCTAAGCACCTTAATGAGAGGAAGGTCTCATGGAGGAAATTCAAAGGATATATCCAAGAGAAATATTTGCTAGAGATTTACTATGAAACAAAGATTAGTTCTTTGAAATCAAATTGGGAAGCATGAAAATGGATGCATATGAGAAGAGGTTCTTTGAGTTGCTAATTATGTTGGCTTCATCAAGGATGAAAAGGTAAACATACAAAGGTTTATGAGGGGTTATCCTCTTCCTATAGTGATACGATACAATATGATAAACCCAAGACTTTAAAGGAGACCATAAAAATATCAAATCATGTTTATGAGCAGAGTAGAGGGAGGTCAGTCTTTGAAAACTCTTGGAATGAAAAAATGAAAGGAAAGAGGGATCAAAGAATAAAATGTTTTAATCCACCCTTTTTCAAGAATAGAATAAAAGCAAATCAACAAGGATAATCAACCCAAAATGATCCCAATAAAACAAATTCATTTGGGAAAAGGCCAAGAAAGTAGCATGTACAATGTTGGGGATGTGAGGGAAATCACTTGTATAGGGACTGCCCTCACAAAGGAGAAATAATGAGGACTTTCCACAACATTCAAGAGGCTGAAAAAATTGAATACATGGGAGGAAGCATACCAAATATTTATGCATTCTTGGAAAGCATGAAAGCAAAGTATAAATCCTCCATGATTTAAGTGGAAGATAATATTGATAACCATCCCATAGTCCCATAGCAATTTTAGTTGATTCTAAAACTAGCCATAGTTACATAAAATTTAACATTTTTAAAAGATTTCACTTGCAAAGGAGCAAGCATAATAAATCTTGGTTAGTTTAGTTAGCTATAGGGGCTAAGATAAAGATCAATGAGTTGGTTAAAGATTTCCCAATAGACATGAATGGACTCAACACAAAGGTATATGTGAACATCACACCATTGGGTTCATATGATTGTCTAATTGGCATGGATTGGTTGGAAAAACACCATATTGTCCTAGATTGTTACAACAAGACAATACATTTTATTTATGAGGAAGGGTAGTAGGGAAAGATTCAATCCATTTTGAGAGCTGTAGCTCTTAGAGAAATTTCAGCCACACAACTGAAAAAACGTTTTAGGAAAGTATGTCAAATTCTTGCAGCCCATATGGAAGAGGAAACTAAGGATAACATGGAAATTATTGAAGACCATCCATTCTTGAAATATTTTGAAGGTGTTTTTAGGGAAATCCCATGAATTCCACCAAAGAGAGACATACATTTCTCTATTTATTTAGTGCCAGGAGCTTCCCCAATGTCCAAGACACCTTACAGAATGGGAACACCAAAATTGAAAGAGTTGTAGATGCAGCTTGAAGAACTTTTGAAGAAGGGGTATATACGCCCAAGTGTATCACCTTGGGGAGCCCCAATTATTTTTGTGAGGAAGAAAGATGGAACCTTAAGGCTGTGTATTGATTTTAGATAGCTAGATAAGGTCACCATAACAAGAAAATATCCTTTGCCAAGGATTGATTATCTATTTGATTGGTTTAAAGTTGCAATAATAATTTGCAGGATTGAATTGAGATTAGGTTACCATCAAGTGAGGATAGAATAAGAATATATCAACAAGACAATGTTTAGAAGAAGATATGGGCATTTTGAATTTACAGTAGATCCATTTGGGCTATCAAATACCTCAACTGTTTTCATATGCCCGATAAATGAAGTGACCAGGGAGTAATGATGAGCCTAAATAATGCCTATCTCAAAGGATCACCATAAGCACATTTTCCCACCATGATATGACTAAATATTTTCTTTTTGACCATATTTAATAGTAAGTCATGAGTATTTTTGTATGTTTCTTAGTGAATCAATTTTGAGGTGGAATTTTGTGTATATCATACCTTTTTGATCTAATGCATATGTCAAACAATGTGTGTAGAATCAAATAGGTCAAACCCATTAAGGATAGGAGGATTCCAAGAATCAATGAATTGTTTCCTGATAAGAGTGCTACCATTCATTTATCAAGGGACCTTGTCCCCCAACCACCACTAAAGCGCTCTCAATTCACTCATGACCACTCCTTGCAAGAAATAGTTCAGGAATTAGATGAAATTGAATGGAGATCTCATATTCCTCCATTTTCTCCTCAATTCAAGTGAAGAGGTCGAGATTTGAAAGATATAGATAGGCCTATAGCATAGGGGGAAGACATATTTCTAATATTGTACTGATATTTTGTTAAAAAGACTTTTTTGTTGAAAACTTGGAGCTTTTTATCTTGATGTACTGTGGATTTTTTATGAAATAAAGATGGTCATGTTATCAGATTATTAGAGTTTTTCTAAGGTTCCTTGTGCTTCTTGGGTAGGGCCCACTGAAGAGGGATTAAGGATCATGTTGCAATTTCCCTTTTTCTTTCATTTTTAATGAGTTATTAGTTGTCATTTCATTCCCTCTTGAAGATTAACATAGTCATGCATGGTAATTTCTTATATCTGTCAATTTTTTATTAACCGTTAACTTCAACAGGGATCCTATAGAAAGAGTTAGCAACCTATTCAGATTCTCTTGGGTGTCTTTTCAAGTATGAAAAACTCATATTTACCTCATATATTCTAGTCTAGCTTTGTCAATGCTTTTAAATACTTTTGTAACCTTCTTAAGGCTCTTTTTGGAATCATGTAGGAGTTTCATGTAGGAATGTTACAGTTCATGTAGAAACTTCCTATAGGGTTGTTTTAGCTCTAGTTCTCAATTTATATTCATCTTCTTTTCATGAATGTACAAATAAACAATAATATGACATATGACTTGTTGTTGATTCAAGGATTAGACACAAGTTATCTCATTTAGTCTATGGAATAGTTCATCTTCTTTAATGCAGTTTCCTGTAAGAAAATAAAATTAGTTCATAGTTTACATTCAATTTACTCTTTCATGGTTTAATATGCTTTCTTTCATGCCAATAAATAATATTTTCTTTATTGTAGTTTAGATCAGCCGTTCTTTCAAGTTAGTGTGCTCTCATTCAAGTAATAGTTCAAAGTCTTTTACTGCCATTTCAATTCCTTGCACAATTTCATGCATTTAAACCCTTGATAAATATAATACCTATAATACTATCAGTGCACTATGCATATACATTGCACACCACCTCTTAAGTTTGTACAAACCCCATGTTGACAAGTAAAGTAACAATCCAAGGAGGCAATGGCATTATTGTTGCTATTCCTAGGCCTACCACTTTTTGGTGTCATTGTCGAGGAGGTGCTAAAGTATGCACATCATTTTAATTTTGTCTTGTTTTTATGTTATCTAGAGAAGTAGGAATGATACGTTAGTCACAAGGCCAACCTCACTATAAAATTTATGTAGTGTAAAATCCCAAGTGCTTTCACTTCGAGTGAGTATTGATATCTCCTTGTCACACTCTTTTCATCTCAGGATTACAAAAGAAAAAAGAAACAAAACATAGCTTCATTTCTTTTTACTTTATGAAAGAATCGACCTAGATATAGGAGAGGAATTTTTTACCAAAAACCCCCACCCCAAAAAACAGGCCCAAGTAATCCAAAACTTGGTCTTGAAACACTTGAAAGTTTCTTGGAAAGGGAAGCTAGATATTTTGAAAATATTTCAGAAGAAGGTCAATCTCCCTCATGTCATGCCATGGCTGGTGAAGAAGAGATGGTATAATTATTTGAGTTTCCCATATGGGAATCCAATGGAGAAACTGAGATGAAAAATATTAATCCTTCTACCTTACCTCATTTTCATGGACTTGTTTATGAAGACCTTATCACTTTCTTGTTTGAGTTTGAAGTTATATGCATGACATGTGACTATACTACCGAAGAACAAAATCTCAAACTCTTTCCTTCTACTTTGAAGGATTTATCTCTAATATGGTTCATGAGCCTGGAGGGAAACAATGTCATAACATGGGATCAAATGAAAAGTACCTTCAGTGATAAATACAAATACTATTGTAGAGGAAGGGACACAAAGGATGAGATCTTCATAATGACTCAAGGAACTGATGAATCTCTAGAAGAATTTGAAGAGATATTTTAGCTAAGCTATAAAAGAGCTCAAAACTGTACTCTGGATGAGGATTCACTCAAGCTTGTATTACTTAGAGGAGTAATAAAATATCTCATGGAAACACTAAATATTATATCCAATGGAGATATCTATCAAATGGAATATGATTATATCAAGAAAATATTTAAAAACCTTAATATCCTCAGGGAAGAAAGGTATAAATAGTAGAGAACTGATAACTCAATCCTCTAACCCCGTATCCCATATAAAAAATGAATTAAGAGGGTTAATAGAAGATATGAAAATTTATGTTTTTTTTTTCTTTAGCCATGCAAATGGATTCTTTACAGATCAAGAATAAACATGAGGAAGCAGATACTGCATTAGCCATATATTTCCCTAAATGCACTAAGAGGCATCCTAGAAATGAGTGCCGTCTAGACCTTATAAATGTTTGTGGTATTTGGGAAGAAAATCATCGAACTAAAAAATGTCCTTTTTTGCCAAGATTAAAAGCTACATTTCAAGTAGCACACGAGAATGTGGAATTAGTGTAATTCATTAATCAAAGGAGACATGGAGCACTGAGACCCTTCCAAATAGGTTTGAACTTCAATCTTGCTAAAAATTTTGGTGCATATAATACACAAATGTCTTCACAACCTTGGTATAATCCCAATCCATCTCCTTGGATAAATCCAAATCCTTGGAAATATCAAGGACCACCAATTCCTCCTTCTTACCAATCCTTCCCTAACATGCCACAAAACCAAAACCCTTAGCGGAGTCAACCTCTCCAAGGATGGAGGCCCTAGATTTTTCATAAACCAACATTAATGCCTCCTCCTCCTCAACCCAATAACACTATTCAAAATAGTGTTCCTCTTAAACAACCTCAATTACCTTCTCAACCTGATTCGAATATGAATAACAAGTAGGTTCAACCTGTGTACAACAATGAAACAACCTATTAGACTTTCTCCTTGGAAGTATGAGAAATTAATCTTAGATTAGGAAAATTCTTGCAACAACAACCAAAAATCATAAAATATGTAGAATTTGAGAAAGATGATGTTATGTTACCTTAGCCAAAAAATCCTCCTTATCCTAAAAGATTAAATGAAAAGAAAACCTATACATCTGAAGAGAAATAAATTTTAGGAGAAATCAAGAGTTTGTGTGTAAATATACCTCTCTTACAAGCCATCAAGGATGTACCCATATTCAATAGATTTATCAAAGAGGAGTGCATCAGAAGGCCAAAGAGAAAAATAAAAGACACCCCTACAATAATTTTATAGGTCAACTAGGTGACCTTATTCTTGGAAAGTTAATTGTACCTAAGTACTTGGATCGTGGAAACTCTTTAGTACATGTTCACATCAACAAAGCCTTGATCCAAAATAATCTCATAGATTTAGGGGTTTCCATAAACGTTATGACCAAATAAACCATGTTAAAACTCAACCTTTAGGGATTCTTAAGAGATACCCCCACCGTCCTGCAACTTGCAGACATATGCACATTTAATACCGAGGGGATGTTGGAGAATATAATAACCTCTAATGAATCTTGGGAATATCCTATCGACTTTTTAGTCCTCCAAACCAAGTCTCAATTCAATGGGTACCCTCTTATTTTGGGGAGGCCTTGGTTGGCCACAACAAATACACACATCGGTCGTAGGAAATGAAACATGACTACAATGGATGGTCATTCCCAAAAACAACTTTTCCTTTATCTCCCTTTCTAACCTTTGATAAAAAAAAAACATTCAATGTGGGTAGAATTAGAAGAATACCTAATCCAAACAACTTCCTATCCCATCTACACAATTAGCACAACCTTGGCCAATATAAAAACTTATGAGGACACCTTCCTTGTAAATTTTATGCAAAACCAATACCCTACTGATGTGATAATATAAGGGATGAATGATAAAATCAAATCTAAATGATCTGCTGATAATCAAACAAAAATATGGACATAACTATTCACAATAGAAGTACAATACCTCTCTATCAAAATTATAAGGATATGAAAGGAATACATCCTTCCATCTATACTCACCATATTTATATCAAAGAGGAGTGAAAACCTATTAGGAATCCCCAAGCAAGGATGAAACTTTCATTGAAGGACATTGTTAAACGATAATTTCAAAAGTAGTTAAATGCCATATTCATATATCCAATTTCAGATAGTGAGTGGGTCTCTCCCCTAATTATTGTTCTGAAAACGAATGTGAAATGGAGGATTTGTGTGGATTACCGAGATCTAAACAATTCTACAAGAAAATACTGTTTTACCCTACCCTTCATTGACCAATTCTTGGATGTCTTAGCAGGGAAATAATATTTTTCATTCTTGGTTGGATTTAGTTGATACAACCAAATTCAAACCAGTCCTGAAGGCTAGGAGGAAAAAACCTTTACCTATCTCTGGGGCACATTTTCTTACAAAGTCTTTCCATTTGGCCTATCTAATGCCCCAACTATATCCCAAAGAGAAATACTTAGTATCTTTTCAAAACTCATCCATGATAAAGTTGAGATCTATATGGATGACTTTACCCCTTATATAGTCTCATTTGATAAAGCCTTAGAAAATATGGATGAAGTTCTCCAAAGATGTAGAGAAATTAACCTATCCCTTAGCAATGGAAAATGCAATATGATGATGAATGAAGGGATTATATTAAGACACCATCTATCCTCCAAAGGGATTTAAGTAGAAAAAAATAAAGTTAAAATCATCACACTACTTCCTACTCCCCTGAAACCAAAAGATATCAGGATTTTTCTTGGGCATGCATGATACTACAAGAGATTCATCAAAGACTTTAGTAAGATAGCTTCTCCCATGTTTACCCTACTATCCAAAGATGTAGATTATTGCTGGAATCTAAACCATCAACAAACATTTGAAACAATAAAAGAAAGACTCTCAATTGATCCTGTACTAGAGGGTCCTAATTGGGCTCTTCCCTTCCATATTCATACTGATGCATCAGCTAAATATGTAGGAGCAATCTTGAGACAAAATGAAGACAAAAATACCTATGCAATTTATTTCATAAGTAAAAACTTTGCTTGTGCAGAGCTAAACTACATTATTATAGTAAATGAAATTTTAGTAGTAGTCCATGCTCTCAACAATTTTAGACATTATATTACAGGGTATAAAGTTTTTGTACATACTGATCATGCTGCCATTAGATATTTGATGAATAAACCTGAAATCAATGGTAGAATTATTAGATAGATTTTTTTATTTCAACAGTTAGATCTAACCATTCTTGATAAGCCTAGAAAGAAGATTGTTGTTGCACATTTTTTGTCCAGGTTGACCATCCCTACTAAAGAAGGAATTATTGATGATCATTTCCTAGATGAACACCTCTTTTCAATATCAACACAACCCCCATAGTTTGATGGAATAGCAAATTATTTGACAACAAGGAGGTTTCCTCAACATTTCTTCTATCGGGAAAAATGCAATATTGTTAGGAAAATCACAACCTATACTTGGGTAGCAGGGTATCTGTTGAAACTTGGCCTAGACCAAGTCTTGATGAGATGCATGAGAGAAGATGAAGTGGATGATATCCTCCATTCTTGTCATGATGAACCCTGTGGAGGACACTATGCAGTAAATAAGACAACTACAAATCTTACAAGCTAGATAATGTTGGCCAACCCTACACATAGATGCTCAACAATACACTCCACACTGTGATGAATGTCAAAGGATGGGAAATCATACAAAGAGGAATGTAATTCCCTTGCAACCCCAAGTATCATTGTAAACATTTTACAAGTGGGGCATAGACTTTATATGCCCAATTGATCCACCTTTAGGGCACAAAAAGCACATACTGGTATTCATTGACTATCTGACAAAGTGGGATGAAGTAAAATCTATGAAGGATGCCACAAAAAAATGTAGTTGCATTCCTCCAAGAATGAATATTCTCAAGATTTGGGTATCCCAGAGAAATAGTCATAAAATCAGTTCACATCTAGACATATTGATAAAATCATTAAGGAACACCACATATGTCACATAAAGTCAACACCATACCATCCACAATCAAATGGACAGGCTGAAGTCACCAACCAAGAGCTGGAAAATATCCTCACCAAAACAATGAGCATGAACAAGAGGAATTGGTCAAAGAAACTCATAGAAACAATATGGGCATACAACATTACATGGAATACTACCATAGGGATCACACCCTTTGAGTTAGTCTATGGTAAGAAATACATGCTCCCTATTGAGTTTGAATACCATACATTAAGAACAACATCTGAATTGAATATGGATATACCATCAACAAAGAAAGAGACATTGAATCAACTAGATTCCTTACATGAGTACATGATGCAAGAACTCTTCAATGCTAAAGTAGTGCAACAACAAAGAAAATATTGGAACGACGAGAAAATCAAGTATGACAAGTTCAAAGAAGGGGACTGGGCACTCTTGTATGATTGAATATTCAAGGAATTCATGGGAAAGTTGATGACCAGGTGGCTAGGGCCCTACACTATTGAAAAATGTCATGATAATGGTTCGGTCTAGATCAAAACCATTGATGAAGAAGGAATCCCCTTGTTAGTAAATGGATTCAGGCTAAAATTTTACAATAAACCAATGAAAAGGGAAGAGCTTACAACAACAATGAAGATACAAAATTTGGATATGATTGAAGCATATATTCTCTCAATCAATCCAAATAATGAGAAAATAAAAATAGAGAAAAAAGAAAAAGAAAAAAGGAAGAAAATACCTAAATGAAAACCTCACTAAGGCATGTAGGACATGTCTTTGATTGAAAACCTCCATGGAGGTGATCTCAGATATGAGAAATAAAGAAACATTATCATCAAGAAAACTTACTAGAGGCTTGCTGAGGTAGGGCAATGGTGAAAACCAACAATGACACCTCCGCCTCAAGAAAAAAGAAGAAGAAACAAAAAAAAGAGGAAATGAATTAGAATTATATATATATTGCAGGTACTAATGGACTCCATGTTAGCAATCATCTGCAAAGGAAGCAATAAATTAACAACTAGAAAGAAGTTAGCAAAAAGTAAAATTATCCACAAATAAAAAGGTCAGTAAGCATTTTCCAAAGTTTCCTACACTTTTACTCATCATTTTCCATACATCTCACTTTCCATCTTATCATTCATAAATCTCCCTTGTTTTCCATTAATTTATCTACAATTTACATTTCCAAAATTATCGTTGTGTAACCCTCTGTTTCAAGAAAAATAACCTACATGATCACTCTACAGGTTCCTAAAGGACTATTTTTCACAAATAAAAGAAAAGGGGATTTTCAATGAATAATATCATCACCAACATCAACAATATCATTTCTAGCATCAACAACATTCTATCATCATAAAAAATATTACAATTCTACATGGTCCCCTATATTCTATATAAATCATTACAGCAAGCATAAAAGGAGTTCTACATGATCCCTTGTATCCTATAGAATGTATTACAACCAAAATACCAAATGTTTTTGTAGTGAGAAGCACCAAGCAATATAAAGAAGCTTAATAACTAAGGGAAGTCTTCAACATGATCAACAATATACAAGTCCACAAGCAAGGAAACACGCAATAATTCCACATCCAAATAATTTTTCTCCTGTCACACCACTCAAGCAACCTTCATATACAAATAGATCAAAACACATATAAACATAAAGGTAACAAAGGTATCCCATTTAATCCTCTCTCATACACATTCATTTAGCTTCTTACAAAAATATATGTATGCATATTTAATGTGGTCAACGTCAAAGTGGGAATCCATAATTCATGGAAAAGAGTGATTAACACATCAATTAAGTGGAGGATCATTTCAAAAACATTGAAGAACACAAAGAAACAAATTTATGAGTACCTCAACCATCATGTTGATAGCTAGGAAAAGATAGTAGTTCAAACCCAAATTTTAGGCATAGGTGAAAGTAAGTAGGAAATTTGAGCACCATTCAGAATTGTTGAGAGTAAGTGGGAGATTTCGATTTGTTTCCAAGCAAAAGATATTTTCTAGTAGCCAAGGGAGATCAGAAGACGAGCTAGTATTTTGGAGATATAAACAAAGATATCAGTTAGAAGTAAGAAATATGATCCAAAATATATTTGCAGAATGAAATGAATACAGATTATTATCAAAATATGATTAACACAAAATAAAAGATATACAATAAAATTGGTTTCTATTAAATAAGGAAATAAAGCGCCAAAAATCATGTGGGCCCTGTTTGGGTAAGTTAGTACATCAACTTCTCGGGGTCATAACGTTTGCATATGATCTCCATTTTAGGCGCAGGATAGCCCATTGGAAAGATATATCCAAGGAATACACATTTTTCTATTATCTATCGAAGGTCATTTTGACTTTGGGGAACCCTAAAAAACATTGTTTAGGGCCTCAGAATATCCATGCAAGTCAGGGACCCGAAAACTAGGGAAAAAACTGCCAAATTGGAAAACTGCCAAAATGAGCCAGTTGGAATAGGTGGGAGGCCACCGACATCCATATGGATCAAAACTCCCCCCTTAGGAAGAAATGGTCTCCATTGCATTGAGTTCCCCCATCAGATGAGGAAATTTCTGTTGAATTTGGCCCTGAGTGAGCTACTTTCCTTGGTGCAGGAGCTGCCTTGCTTTGACAACTCGATAAAGCTAGATCCTTTGCTGGCGAGTGCCCTTGATATGTTTGTACACAATCTGATCAATGGATGCTTGTTGTATGTAGTCGAGGTTGAGATCTATTGCTGTCAGCTATTCTGCTATCTCTGAGGTGTCCAATAATGGTGGTAAATAAGGTCGAAGGATATCTGTGTTGAACACTAGGTGAAAGCCAATGAATGGAGGAATGTTGAGCTCAAAAGAATTATCACCCACATCCTTGGTGATGGTCTACAACCCATAACAGAGTGGGAGAATATTCCGATGGGGTCCTATAAGGCACTCTTTCTGCAAGTGAAACCAAACTTTGTCGCCCACCTGAAACTTATGTGGCACCCGATGTTGATCATGGCGTTGCTTGTACTTGTCATTGGACTTCTGTAGGATATTCTGAACCTGTTGGAAGATGTGATGGATCCACTCAATGAACCAGGTGGCTTTTTCAACTTTAGTTGGAGCAAGAGATGAGTTGGCCGAGGTGATCGCAAGGGGTAGTGCAACATCTATGGGATCCAATGGTTAGAATCCCAAACCCCTCTTGAAAGGGGTTGCAATCGATTGAGCTATGAAAGGATCGATTGTAGCTATGCTGAACATAGGGGAGAATCTCATCCCATGTGTGAGGGTGATTGGAATTATACATGTGCAGGATATGCACGATCATTCAATTTGCGACCTTGGTTTGGCCATCTGTCTGGGGGTGGAAGGTCGTGGGTTTGGTGAGCTTGGTGTCCAGTAGTGACCAAAGGCTTGACCATAATGTGCTGAGAAATCAACTGTCTTGATCTAAGACAATGGTTTCTGGGATTCCAAAATGTACCCAAACTTGTTCAAAGAAGAGCTTGGCAGTGGCCTCTGTTGTGATGCTCTTCTTCCAGGAGGCCATAATCGCCATCTTAGAAAAGCGATCCACAACCACAAAAACCTAGTCATTGCCCCTCTTGGTGGATTGGAAGCCCAACATGTAGTCCATTGAGATGAAATGAATACATATTATTATCAAAATATGCTTAACACAAAATAAAAGATATACAATAAAACTGGTTTCTATTCAATAAGGAAATAAGCTAAAACTATAAAATGCAATGGAAATAAGCTTGCTAGAATGGTGGCGACTTATCTCTGAGAAGAGATGAAATGACTGTGCTCATTCACAAGAAGATGATTACAATGAGGCTCTGAAGGCCTTTTTACAATAAACATGAATGTCAAAAACTCTAGACATCCAAAAAACCTAACCATACGAAATGAAGCGCCAAAAATCATGTGGGCCCTGTTTGGGTAAGTTAGTACATCAACTTCTCGGGGTCGTAACTTTTTCATATGATCTCCATTTTAGGCGCAGGATAGCCCATTGGAAAGATATATCCGAGGAATACACATTTTTATACTATCTATCAAAGGTAATTTTGACTGTGGGGAACCCTAAAAAACATTGTTTAGGGCCTCAAAATAGCCACGCAAGTCAGGGACTCGAAAACTAGGGAAAAAACTGCCAAAATGAGCCAGTTGGAATAGGTGGGAGGCCATCAGAATCCATATGGATCAAACCTCCCCACTTAGGAAGAAATGGTCTCCATTTCATTGAGTTCCCCCATTAGATGAGGAAATTTCTGCTGAATTTGGCCTCGAGTGAGCTACTTTCCTTGGTGCAAGAGCTTCCTTGCTTTGACAACTCGATAAAGCTAGATCCTTTGTTGGCGAGTGCCCTTGATATGTTTGTACATAATCTGATCACTGGATTCCTATTGTATGTAGTCGGGGTTGAGCTCTATTGGTGTCAGCTGTTCTGCTATCTCTGAGGTGTCCAATAATGGTGGGAAATAAGGTTGAAGGATATCCACGTTGAACACTAGGTGAAAGCCAATGAAAGGAGGAATGTCGAGCTCAAAAGAATTATCACCCACATCCTTGGTGATGGTCTACAACCCATAATAGAGTGGGTGAATATTCTGATGGGGTCCTGTAAGGCGCTCTTTCTGCAAGTGAAACCAAACTTTATCGCCCACCTGAAACTTATGTGGCACTCGGTGTTGATCATGGCACTGCTTGTACTTGTCATTAGACTTCTGTAGGATATTCTGAACCTGTTGGAGGATGTGATGGATCCGCTCAATGAACTGTGTGGATTTTTCAACTTCATTTGGAGCAGGATATGAGTTGGTCGAGGTGACCGCAAGGGGTAGTGCAACATCTATGGGACCTAATGGTTGGAATCCCAACCCCACCTGAAAGGGGCTGCAACTGATTGAGCTATGCAAGGATCGATTGTAGCTATGCTGAACATAGGGGAGAATCTCATCCCATGTGCGAGGGTGCTTGGAATTATACATGTGCAGGATATGCACGATCATTCGATTTGCGACCTTGGTTTGGCCATCTGTCTGGGGGTGGAAGGCCATGGGTTTGGTGAGCTTGGTGTCCAGCAGTGTCCAAAGGATTGACTAGGATGTGCTGAGAAATCAATTGTCCTGATCTAAGATAATGGTTTGTGGGATTCCAAAATGTACCCAAACTTTTTCAAAGAAGAGCTTGGCAGTGGTCTCTGTTGTGATGCTCTTCTTGTAGGAGGCCAGAATCGCCATCTTAGAAAAGCGATCCACAACCACAAAAAAACAATCATTGCCCCGCTTGGTGGATGGGAGGCCCAACATGTAGTCCATTGAGATGGATTCCCATGGCTTGTTAGGATTAGGAAGAAGGGCGTACAATCCCTGTTTCTTAGTGTCCGGTTTTTCAATCATGCAGGCAGTGCAGGACCTGATATACTTGCTGATCTCTTGTTGAAGTTTAGGCCAATACAAATGTTTTTGCAGCATTGCCATTGTCTTTTCAACACTGAAGTGTCCTCCCACCCGATTGTAGTGGGATTCCCAGATCATCTTCGCTTGCTCACTTGATGGAACACAGATATGGCCTAGATGACACAACAACCCATCTTGAAGATGGAAATTAGTGACAACTAAATTTTCGCCCAACATTTGGTAGGTGGTGGCAAAGTCTGGGTCTGTCTCATAGAGTTGGGGCCATGAAGAGGTCTCATGGCCACAAGAGTCTAGCAGTGTGGTGAGTGCCGCGACTGGAAGTCTCCTGAGGCAATAAACAATGTGATTGGTGCTTCCATTTTTATACTTGATGTTGAGGTGGAATTGCTGCAAGTACGTGGACCACTTCTAATGGTGGTCATTCTACAATTTGTCTTGTTTTTACATGAACTGCAGTGACTTATGATCAATGTGGATGACTGTCTTGTTCCCAAGAATGTAATGTCTCCACTAGTGACAAACTTTCACAATGGAGTACATTTCTTTGTTGTAAGTATGGTAATTACAGAAAAAATCTGATAGTGTCTCACTATGATAGGCCACAGGGTGGCTGTGCTGAGTGAGAACGATAGCCACAACATAGTCTAAAGCATCTATCTCAATATCAAAGGGCTGATGCAGGTCCGGTAGTGAAATTACTGGGGCTGAGCACAAGCTATGCTTCAAATCATCGACCACTTGTTGTTGGAACTGAACCCACATAAATTTTTCCTTACAACCACCCCTGGTTACTTCGCTGAGGGCCCATGCAATATGGGAGAATCCCAACACAAACCTGTGGTAGAAATTGGCAAGGCCCAAGAAGCTCCGAAGCTCAGTGAGTGTGGTTGGGGCTGAAAAATCATGGATGACTTGGGTTTTGTCTGGATCCACATGTATGCCATGATGATCAATGATGTAGCCCGGGTAATGAACTCTGTTCATGCTAAAGGAGCATTTTTCCAAGTTGGCATAGAGATGGTGCTGCCGCAAGGTGTGCAAAACCTACTGAATATGCTGCAAGTGTTCTGCCCAAGTATTGCTGTAAATGAGGATTTCATCCAATTACACCAATACAAAAGTATTGGTGAATGGCCAGAGGATATCATCCATCATCCTCATTAAAGTTGTTGGAGCATTTGTCAAACCAAAGGGCATGACCAACCATTCAAAAAGACCTTCCTTTGACTTGAAGGTGGTCTTCCATACATCTATCTGTTCTATTGGGACCTGGTGGTAGCTAGAATTTAGATCAATCTTAATGAAGTATTTGGCCCCTGTGAGCTGATCAAGGAGGTTTTCAATTCGGGGAATTAGGTACCGGTTTCTGACTATGATTTTATTTAGGGTCCGATAATCAATGCATAGTCGCCAGGTTCCATATTTCTTCTATACCAGCATGATTGGGATCCTGGAAAGTGATGAGCTGGAATGGATGTGCCCCTTGTGGAGCAATTCTTAGATCTACTGCTTGATCTCCTCATTCTCTAACAAAGAGAGATGGTAGATTGGCCCATTGGGCAGTGGTGTGCTAGGGGTCAGATTGATGGGGTGCTTGACCTGACAGTAGTGGTACCCCGATAGGTGAGGAGAAGATATCCAAGTATTCTTCCATGACCTTATCCACTTGCTTCTTCTATGTGGAGAGGTCAACCATAGAGACCCTGGATGTGGCTGTGATCTTTCACTCATTCTGAGAGTGATTCTCGAAGAAGAGAAACTTCCCTGTCTAAGAGATGACCTTTCTGCATTACTTGGCAGAGATCAAGGAAATAGCATTGGGTGAGACTGCCTCGGGTATCCTGTACAATTTATTGTTCAAAGTAATAATAATACTGCGAGGCCTAGACTCATATACACCATGATGTTTCCATAAATATGGTTGGCCCAAAAGAACATTACAAAATTTGATAGGGGAAAGATCACACTATACCTCATCTTTGAAGGGCTTGATGTTGTATGATAGGCGAAATTGTTGGCTGACGTGGATGTCACTTCCTTGGTGGAGTCATCCGATGGTGTAGGGCTGCGGGTGCGGCATTATTGACAAGGAGAGTCACTTGAAAACCTCTGCTGACATGAGTTTGTTCTGGCTACCACTATCAATGATTAATTGTAAATGGGTACCATTTACCCACATCTGTGAATGAAAAAGGTGCTCACCTTCCTCTGTCTTGTCTGGTTCACCAGGCTGGAGCTTGGTGGTAGAAACGGTAGAAATGGGTTCTGCATCTATGATATGTCTGCCCCTTTCTGGTTCTGACTTAGAGTCAGAACCCGCATTTGATTCAGAGGCTTTCACCTCAGCCACCACTGACTGCTTCGAGCGACAATCAACATTGTTATGCTAGTGGATCTTATGGAAGTTGCACCATTTCCCGATATCTTTATTCGTATTTCCAGTTTCCTTCATTGCTTGCGTCCTGGACTAGTTTTCATGAGGCTTCCTGTCTTTGCTCTATCCTTTTTTCTGTGGGTTGGGGACACCTTTTCCTTTCTTTTGCTGTGAGGGGTTCCCATGCCCAAATTTCCGCGTCTTTTGTTTGAGCTTCTGCTCGATTTTAACGACATATCGGTAGGTTGCACCCAAGGATGACATGTCCAGAAACTCCATTTCAGCTTGGATGTATCTATGTAGATCACCACAATACTTGAGCACCAAATGTCACTCACAACCTTTGATACCCATATTTGTGTGCAAGGTATGGAAGATATTTGTGAACTCACGCACTACTTAGTCTCTTTCCTGCCGCAGTGTGGTCCATTTTGCGTATAGGTCATCATTACTTCCATCAGGGTAGTATTGTTCCTTAATAGCATCCTTGAAGGACTCCCAGGTGAATGCGACTATAAATAATGAGGGTTCCTTTGTTTTCTTTTGCTCACAGAAAGTTTCCCACCAATCTTTGACATGTGGGACGACTTTGCAGAGTGCAAAAGTAATATTTTCTCTATTCGAGAAGTTATGGACAGAGAAATACCCTTCTAGCAATTCAACTATTTGTTTACCACATCTGTGTCTATCTAAACTTAAAATATAGGAATATTGAAGTTTATTTGTACCTTGAAGGGGGCGACGCCTCTGTTTGAGGAAGATGCGTCGCCTGTTGGTAGCCACCGAAGGATTTGAGTAAAACTATCCATCATCTCATTCCTATGTTGCGTGAGGGATTCCTCGAGCAACATTTTGAAGGGATCTCTTGTCCCATCATCTTTTTTTTCTTCTTCCATGAGATTTCGTTTGGGCATGTGAGAGATTTTTTCCTCAAGAGAAACAAGCTCGAGACCCAATTCTTTGTACCCTGACCTCGTTGGGGACATGCATTAAGAATGACAAGGAGTAGACCTCTATGATACCACTGATATAGAATATATTTGCAGAATGAAATGAATACAGATTATTATCAAAACATTCTTAACACATAATAACATATATACATTAAAAATGGTTTCTATTCAATAAGGAAATAAGCTGAAATTGTAAAATGCAGTGGAAACAAGCTTGCTAGAATGATGACGACTTATTTCTGAGAAGAGATGTGACGGTTGAGCTCATTCACAAGAATATGATTACAATGATGCTCTGAAGGCCTTTTTACAATAAACATGAATGTAAAAAAACCTAGACATAAAAAAAACCTAACCCTAGGAGATGAAGCGCCAAAATTCATGTGGTCCCTGTTTGGGTAAGTTAATACATCAACTTCCCGGGGTTGTAACTTTTACATACGATCTCCGTTTTAGGCATACGATATCCCTTTGGAAAGGTCTATCCAAGGAATACACTTTTTTTTTTCTATCTATCAAAGGTCATTTTGACTATGACGAGCCCTAGAAAACATTGTTTTGGGCCTTGAAACAGTCCCGCAAGTTAGGGACCCAAAAACTAGGGAAAAAACTGCCAAATTGGAAAACTGCCAAAATGAGCCAGTTGGAATAGGTGGGAGGCCACCGAAATCCATCTAGATCAAAATCACTCTAGGAAATAGGGTCTCTATAATAAGGTAGCCATTGAACCCTCCTTTCCAAGAATTTCTCTCCGTTGTTTAAAATTCTCTCATCTACTGTTATAATTTTTTTTTGTTTTAAAAGCATACAGTCAAAATCCATTTTTCTGGGTTTGCTTGGGTTTTATGAGCAAGGGCCTGCATTCCTGTAGAAAATAGTCTACACAGTTCTTTTAGAAACTATTTTTCACAGTTCATGTAGGAATGAATGTGGAAAGACCATCTCACTCTTGATGTTGCTCAATACCTTGAGAAAACCCTTATTTTCTTTCTGCAAACTCTGACTTGAAAAGATGCCTACATCACACGCCTTGAAATTTCATTTTCCATGTACATTACCTCCTACATGAAAATCATAACCAAATTTTACTTTTTAAACTCTTCTCCTCTAGAACAACCCTTGATCATTTGACTCATAACCATCAATGAGTAACCATGCGAGAAAGATTTAACAAAAGAGAACCAATCAAACCTTATAGGATATATGAAAACCCATAAATTTTGGAAAAAATTCAGAGAAGTAACTGGTTAGGGTACTTTGAAAGATTTAGGGGTTTTGATGATGAAGTTGCGATGGAATTTGTTCTAAATTTTTGGAATATCCAAGAGTAAGAGTATGTGTTATCGGTTAGAGGTTTGGTAATGAGGGTGAATGAAGCATCTATCAACAAAGTGACTAGCCTACCCAAGGGTATCCATTGAGACAAATAAGAGAGACATGAGGCTATCAATACCAAAAAGGAATTCTTTCATCCAAATGAAAGACCTCATGAAGATAATAATGGCATCAAGAGAGAGAGAGAGTCTTCCCCATCCTTGGCCAGAAGTGGCCTACCACATAATTAAGTACATCACCTATGAAGGAAGAATGAATGTTGTATATCCTTATCACTTCATGCTTCTACATCATCTCATATATTTCCCTAATCAAGAACTAGACAAGAGCTTGAGTCTACCTTATTTTCTCTTGCAATCATTGAAGGAAACAAGCACAAAGGTGAAAAGGGAAAACATGAATTCTTGGCACATCATGGGATTATCAAACTAATAGTCTTAGATGCCCTAAGTAGTTTGAAACATAATTTTAAATAGGATTTTTTTTTAGATTTGGATCAATAGGATTTTTTATAAGTTCAAGTAGAGATGAGTGAAGAAGAAAATAAGAAGGGTGATAAACCTAAAAATATAACCAGACCCAAACCCTGAAAAAAAACACAAGAAGAAGAAGAAGAAGAAAGTATATGAATAAGACAAAGAGGTGGTTTATACTTTAAAAACACTAAGTACCCCCTCTGTCAACCCCCTAAAAATCACAAGTGTTGAATTTATTCATCCTAGAAGAAGAAGGTCTAACATAATTAAAAGGAGTCAAAAGAAGAGAAACCCAAAGCTAGTTACACCACTCACCACCAAAACCCAAGTGGATGAAGTAAAATATTCCCCTAGTCCAGAGGGATCAAAATAATCCAAAGGGAGGGCACTACAATGGGAGGTAACAACCACATAAGAGAAATCACTTCCCATTTAACAAACCTCCAAGACAAAGACCCCTGTGGAGAAAATTCTCTATGCCACCTTTATGGAGTTAGAGAAGGCAAAGGTTGATGTCATAAAGTGGAAAATGATAGCAAAGAATAAGAAGGGAAAATAGAAAGGAGAATCCCCTCAAGAATCCTCTCAATAATTGGAAAAACAACTTCAACACATGGAAGAAAAATTCTAGATCATGACAATGCAAAAAATTGAGTACAGTCAGAAATTAAAGGTAGAAAACCAAAAACTAAAATAACAATTGGATGTAGTAAGGAGAGAATTGGATGAAAAGAATGAAAATATAGAAGTCATGGATTCTGTAGTAAAAACAATAGCTAAGGTGTCCTTGGAAATGTTGGAATGCAATCAACCTGTTAGGATATATACATTGTTCTTGAAGGAGAAATGGCACAAAAACTAGATTGAACATTTGGCTCAGCTAGTAAAATTCAACCTTAACAACCCCAAGGTTTTCTTGGATGTATTCCAAGGCTGCAACATGGAGGAAAGGGTCGATACGTGTGAGTTTTACTTAACATCATATTTCCACATCGCTACAAATGGAACCCAAATCCATATGTAGGGGATGTCCAGACAATGTCCTTTGCATCATGGCTAAGGCATGAAGAGATGAGGGCCTAGGAGTTAAATAAGTAGAAGGAAGAATAATTTTAGACACCCTTGTGGATTAGAGTTGAGGGATCTAGACCAAGGGATGTCATAACAAGCCATCAAAACCTCTCCCTAGACAAGGAAATAGCCCCAATTTGGGAATCCAAACAAAGAGAGGCAATGGCCCACTTAGATGACTCATTGAGAATTTCGGGAGAAGTGGTAGTAGAAGCTTTCCACAAGAGGTGGCACTCCTTGCCCCACAACTTGAAAATTAAAGAACCTCATTCTCCCAATTCTCTATAGCTTTCCCTCTTAAGAACACCCTGGTACAAAGAGGCACTAAGGAATATGAGACAAAAATGGATTGGATTGAGGATGAACCCCCCACTCCTTCTTCCTGTGGAACCAATGGATGATCTCAATAGAGAAAAGGAAGAAGAGGAGTGGGCCAATATTGTGAAAACCCAAGGGTATCATGGGAAAAAATACATCACGAGATATATAGCATGGGACATGAGGCAATAATACAATGAACAAAATATCGGTAGATAACATTAGAATGATGGGAAACAACACCAGGAAATATAACAACCACCAAGCAGTGGAAGGAACCTAGTGGGAAACAACAACAATAACAAGAACAAAGGAACAAAGTTTTGTTGCACAAAGGGTGTGCAAAGTTTTGGTTGGGGGGTGATGATGAGCCTAAATATTTCCTATCTCAAAGGCTCATCATAGACACATTTTTCCACCATGATATGACTAAGTGTTTTCTTTTTGACCATATTTAATAGTAGGTCATGAGTATTTTTGTATGTTGCTTAGTGAATCAGTTTTGAGGTGGAATTATGTGTATATCATAGCTTTTTTATCTAATACACATGGAAAATAATGTGTGTAGCATCAAAAAAGTCGAGCCCCTTAAAGATAGGAGGATTCCAATAATCAAGGGATTCTATCCTCCTAAGATTGCTGCCATCCATTGATCAAGGGACCTTGTCCCCCAACCACCACTAGAGTGATCTCATTTCACTCATTACCACTCCTTGCAAGCAACAATTTGAGAATTAGATGAGATTGATTGAAGATATCCTATTCCTCCATTTTCTCCTCAATTCAAGTGAACAAGTCAATCTTTCAAGGATATAAATAGGCCTCTAGCATAGGGGGGGAGACAAATTTCTAATATTGTATTGAGATTTTGTTAAGAATACTTTTTTGTTGAAAACATGGAGCTTTTTCTCTTGATAAGATGGTCTTATTCTCAACTTATTAGAGTTTTTCTAATGTTCCTTGTGCTTCTTGGGTAGGGAATGCTCAAGAGGGAAGATGACACTATTGAAATTTCCCCTTTTCTTGCATGTTTAATGAGTTATTAGTTAGTATTTAATTCCCTATTGAAGATTAATATAGTCATGCATGGTAATTTCTGATTTATGTCAATTTGTTATTAACTGTTAGCTTCAACAGGTATCATGTAGAAAGAGTTAACATACTATTGGGATGCTCTTGGGTATCTTTTCAAGGCTAAAAAAATCATATTTACCTCATTATATTATAGTCTATATTTGCCAATGCTTTTAAATACTTTTGCAACCTTCTTAAGGCTCTTTTTGGCATCTTGTAGGAGTTTCCTGTAGGATAGTTCTAGTTCCCATAGAAACTTCCTATAGGTTTGTTTTAGATCTAGTTCTCAATTTCTCTTCATCTTATTTTCATGAAAGTAGCAATAAACAATAAGATGACATATGGCTTGTTGTTGATTCAAGGGTTAGACATAAATTAACTCATTTAGTCTATGGAATAGTTCATCTTCTTTAATGTAGTTTCCTATTATACAATAAAATTAGTTCATGCTTTACATTCAATTTACTATTTTCATGGTTCAATGTGCTTTCTTTCATGCCAATGAATTATATTTGCTTTGTTGTAGTTTAGATCAGTTTTTCTTTCAAGTTAGTGTGCTCTCATTCAAGTTAAAAGTTTCTTCTAAGACTTTTAGATTGGCTAATGGAGCCATTAAACCCGTCTGAGCGAGTCATACCAAACAGCTTGGGTTATTTAGACAACCCTGGACCGGACTCATTCTCCCAATTGACGGACGACCATTTTCGCCCCTCAAAAGGTAGTGAAGAGGGTGAATTTCTTGTTTTAGTAGGTTGAGGAGAATGCGAGATTATGGTTGGGACGGTTGTTGGAAAGTAACTAGATTTCAGAATTTATTTTTTGAATATAATGATGTAAATTTGTATGTGTATTTTCGACATGGTGTTGTGCACTAAGGATGATGCACAATTGTAGGGGAGGGGAAATGTAACATCCTCATAATACCCAGTTCAATTGATGCATAATGTAGATATGAAATGTGGTTATCACCAAGCAATGTAATATGTGAATTTTATTTCTGTTTTTAAATAAATAAATGTGATACCAATTGTTGGGGGACATGGATAGAGATTGGGGATAAGTTTTCCACAAGATAAGGGAGTGGATAAGAGGGGGTCCAAGGGGAATTTATTTATGGGTATTAATTCAATCCATTTTCTTGAATTTTATCATTATTGGGGATGACTTCTAATTTACTAGTTGGGTGTAGGAAAGCCCAATCATTAAAATTATATAAGAGGGTGTGTGTAAAAACTCACATCCCATAGATATTGGGAGCGTGGGGATGATGTACAATCAAAATTGGCCAGAGTGAGCAGTCAAATGGCTTGGGAAAATAGAGGAAATTTGTATGGGAAGAATAGAGGTTTTTCATGTTGAGTTTACATGAATAGGAAGGGAGAGAAAAAAACAAGGAGAGCACTAGATATAAAGAAAGAAGGATAGGAAAATTTTGGAGCATGCAAAAGCATTTTTGGAGAATTTTAGATTTGAATGTTGAAGAGCCAGGTTGTCAGGCTTAAAGAGTGAAATTCTGTAAGAGTTGCACTGTAAAAACAAGTGTTTGCTATTGTTTGATGGTTGTTTTTCTTGGCAGTGAGTTCCTTTGAGTTCCTAGTAGAGATATCCCTAGTTACTTGTGGAAATGAGACCATGATAAAAGAATCAGATGCCTAATGAAATGAGAGAATTGAAGGGGTACATCCCTTGGGTTGGGTAGGTCAAGATGAAGAGATATGGTGGAAATCATGATAACTATAGGAGAATACCAGTGGGGTGTAGGATATATAAGTTGTGAGGGGACAATGAGAGACACCCTTTTCTTGTGGATTCCTATCCCCATCTTGGGGGTGACTTGATGTTGAGATTTAGAACAAAAAGTATATAGTTGGGTGGAATGTCCATCCCAAGAAGTTGGTTGCACAACTCTTTTAAAAATATAAGTGTTTATATGTTTTCCTGAGTTAATTTATGAGTTTAACTACTGTGCGTTTCACTTTGTGCATGAGAATGAATTATATGATGTTGTGGTGAAGTTATTAGTTGCATTTATGTTTTTAACTACTATGGAAAATTGCATGAGCTTGATTTCCATGTTGTTCATAATTATGTGTTTAAATGTATATGTTAGTTGATTTTTAGTAGTAACAGTAATGGGATTATGATGTGATGCTCAAATCATCGTGTGCGATGGAAAATAGTTTCTGCATGCAGTGCAAAGATTGTTGCATGCACGATTTGTCTCAGTGAGGACGCTACATCATGTTAGTTAGCATGATATAACTACATTTAAATAATGGTATCGATAATGGTTAAATTTGTGTATAATTCGTAGCTGGTAAGCTACATGAATTTATATAGCATACACAATTTGAATTTAGGTGTATTCCATGAAGTAATATTCCTTTGGTAAGTTGGGGAACGTTACATGCCACTTATTGTGTTTTCATGTCTTTCGAAAAGAAACTTTTAGGAACACTGGAAAATAAAACTTCACACTTATCCTTCAATGTCTTTAGTTTCAAACAAGCATATATCGTGAACCATTATTTTCCAAATTGCGAAAAAAATACTTTTTTCTTTTAAATGAACCTAGATGCACCTGATAAAGCACAAAACAAGAAACAACCCTTACTTATCGCAGGGACTATAACTTTAGAATAGAAAAAAACTATACATAAAGAGGAGAAAATAAGGAAAAACTGTGAACAACGCTACTACAGTAGGTACACACACCTTTTTTTAGAGAAACCAATGTGTACACTCACCTTTTGTGAAGGAAATATGAGTGTAAATTCACCTTTGTGAAGAAAAGGTGTGTATAGGTCTTGCATTAAGTAAAAATTTCACAAAAGGCCTAAAAATTGCCTGAAAACTAGAATACATACCCTTTATAAAGGAAACCTACATGCATAGGAAATTTTCAATGATCACAAGGAGAATGTACAATTTTTGAAGACAAAGTGCAAGGGGTAAGTGTGAGGCGGATAATGGAAAAATAAAGGCATATAATCCATGAGGGTGGAAAAACATGCTATAACGGTCTCCTAGTTATAACTGCCACATTCATACCTTCACTCATCTACACATGGGATTTCATCACTTCTCAAGCTTGTTATTTGGAAGGCCCTTTTCCATAGTTTAGGCTTGTTTGCACTCTCTTAGTTTATATATAAGGCAATAATATTTTTCTTTGATATGTCAAAATCTTCAATTAGGGCACCTATTTTTTGATTCAAAACACTTGAAACCACTTATTGCACCACCTAAGCATGTAGTATTGTTGTTTGATCATTTTATTTGGTTGATTTATTTCTTTGGTGACTTTAAACTTTAATATATTCATTTATTTTTAGGAGATATACTTATACCTAGGAATCATTTCAGCCCCAAGGGGACTTTGTAATACCCCTGTTTCCCCTAGCCTGTAAATATAATTGTGTTTTGATAAAAGACTATGGACAAACTAGTTATGTGTGAAATTTGGTAATGATGAAATTTTGCTATAGAAGGTAATGTAAATATTTCTGTTATTAAATAAAATGGAAATTGTTGCACAACTGCTGAAGGTGTTGCCAATGTAGATTATGATGCATGAGAGGGAATGGTAGGGGGAACCAATAATGGTTGAGATGACCCCTACCAGGCCAGTACTCTTGTAACACACCCGACCCCTGAGTACCCTTTCTAGGGATGGGGCATCACAATGTTTCTTACTATAATCATCTCGAATCATCTCTCTGAGGTCTTCCTCCTTCTTCGACTCACCCATGCCTTTCTAATGATTGTTACCATTCTCTAATCCGACCTCTTCTTTGTAAGTTATGGCCTCCCGAATTTCTTCATGTGTAATTAGTTGAGGTCCATGTGGCACCCATGTGGCTCCACCTCATTAGTACCATCCTTAGGTTCCCACCTCTTGCAGGGAAGGTCTATCCACCGTCCAATCCAACGACGTGACTTAATTCTCATCTAACACATAGATGGAGGAGAATTTGGCATTCAACATTGAACATCCCTTTTTCTTAATGTACACATGTTCTCCAAAGTCCTAAATTCCCAGACTTATGAAGACCTAGAATCTCTCCACATGGCTCTGACCTTCACGCCTTTCAACTTACCCACGAAGATGCATCCCAAACCCGCAAAATCCTGAATTCCTAGACTTCTGAAGTCCCCAAATCTCTCCACATGGCTCTAGTCTTTGGGCCTTTTGAATTACCCATGATGCTACACCCCGAACCCCCAGAGTCTCGGAATCCTAAAGGGTCCACCCTTGCACGAGGTGATGTACTATATGCGAAGGAAAATACAGGTGGGTCCCGCATACTTCTCCCGCCAAATGGATCAAACGATAAGTTCCAGGTGTGATACATAGAAAGGAAAATATGACATGTGGCCCCTTTAGTGGGTGACATGTGTCACATGTTAATGGGCACGTAGGGTCTACGATACTTACGATTCCAGGTGACACGTGGCACATCAGTCATGGATCCACGTCACCCTGGATGATGTCACTATGCCATGTCACTCCAGACTAATAGCCTTTCAAGCCCTTTGATATCATGGTCGAGGTGTGTCCACATAACCCCTGGATATAAGACCTTTTTTACTTCATAACTTCGATATTGGGGAATCCATGGTGTGTCTTCCTCCTTACTCCCAAAGTGGTCAACGCCGGGCTAACCATTGTCTAGATCTAGAAGTTAGAGGGGATATCAAATGATCATCAGATCGATGGATCTCATCGATATGTGACTTCAGTGTTCGATATTTCTACTCGCTCAATACTCCTTTTCTCTCGGAGCAGGAATTCATTGAAGTGATACATGTGAATCCTTCCATTTGTGGATTAGACGGTTGGGAGGGGTTCTCCATGGAGTCCCCAGATCAACGACTTACAACTCCAGCTCAGGGGTCCCTTGCTCTCGGTATTAGTCCACTCCTAGAGGGACACCTGTTAACCCGAAACCCATTGTCAAGATACGTGGCACATGCCTCAGGTCATCGACATCTATTTTCTCTACCACAAATCCACCACACATGGAATCACCATCGCTCCACATGTGGAACCCCATGCACTCCCAATGTTATACACACATCCCCACGAACGAACGACTGAGAGGGATCTCGAAGGATTCGTAGATCATGGGATAGTTCTCGGGTGTCCTCAAATATATGGCCCGTGTCACTTCACAAATCTGACATTCAGGAGTTTTGGGGGTTGTGAAGTTATAACATCCTAGAGTTTCGAACTCCCAGATTCTGAAAGCCAATAAGAGCTTAGCTCCTCTCAGACTTAGCAAAGGGTTCCATGGTTTTGGTCATATGGGACTTAATTGCATTGGAGAGGGTACACTCATAGTTCTTGTCCAGGAATTGGTTAAGACCACAGGAATGAGTCCATGGTCTCTTGGTCGATTGGATTGAAGGAAGTGTCTTCCATTCACCGACTTAAGTTCTAAGAAAAGAAAATATATTATTCGACCTGTTCAGGGACCATGAACTCTTTCCTAAGTTCATTTGAAGATCCATTTCTATTAGTCCTTCTACGGCTACACAAAGATAACCAGGAACAATTCAAAAATAGGGATTTGCAGAATAACCATAATAATTTCTATAAATAATAATAAAACATAAAGTTTAAATCATATACATTCAAATCATACATTTAAATTCAAGTTGACAGAGTCTATGGAATACTTGTCTATTATAGTTGATAGCCGACCAACTAACTGTGGGTGTTTTCCTTTCCACCCAACCATAGGCTCAAAGACATTCATTCTTATCAATTTTTCCACCACCATGCCAAGCCATGATATCACTAGGGAACTTTTGTAGTTTCTTAGAGACTCTCTCTCTCTGTCACAACAACTCTTGCAATTCCTTATAGATTCTCTCTCTGTCATAGCCTCTACGAGGTTTATCAGATTCTCTCTCAGCATCAATCTCATGATCTTCTACAAATTATCAGAGATCCTTTTTCTTGTTCTATCCAATAACCATAACAACTTATCAAGATTCCAATTCTTCTTCTCAGTTGGAGAGCCTCACACGCTCTTCCTCTTTTCTTATGCATATCCTGGTCGCACATTTACCTCGGTGCATCTCTTTCTTGTCTAGCTTCACGTGTATTCTTTCATGCCTTTCTCCTCCCCAGGAAGGTTCTGGACTTGTCCTGTTCCTTTTGTTAGAAGGAAACTCAGGTCAGTCTAGGCCCGCAGTAAAAATTTCCCTCTGTGGTACTTCGGGCTGATAGTTTTCTGTCTCCCCATCCATAACCTCCATGCTTCCATTCATTGGGGTGGTTGATGGTTCAAACACTAGTCATTTTCTTATTAACTGATTTCTCCTTGGGATCATGATGAGGCTTATTATTTCAACAAGGAGAAATTTGGGTCATTTTGACATAATTCACCCTCTCCACAGTTTCCCTACTCTTTTCCTCTAGTGATATCATGGCCAATACTTCAAGGCTTCACCCCCATAATCATTCATTGTAAATATACACAATAAAACATTTACATTGTTCCCATTCCATAGCATGGTGGTCATAATTAATGATTAATTACAATCTGGGGGAAATAGGGGTGTTACAATCCCTTCCCCCTTGAAAAGGAACACCGGCCTCAATGTTCTTTCTCAGTAACACTTGCCATGTATTTTTCATTCAGTTGTTTAAGAAATATTGATTCTCTTTCTTGGTCAGGTCCTTTCCAGACTCTTGGCCTTCGTCACCTGCCTTCAATAATCTTGGACAACAAGCATATTAATCACAATTTAATGCGGAAACATTTCATTGTTGTGCAAAATTCAAGAGAAAAAATTAAAAAATATAGCACAATACTTATCTGTGCAGTTCGTGGATTCACATCCACATGGATATCTTTTTATCTTGTCTCACTATTTTTCCTGGATGTACCCATTGTGTGCATGATCCCAATCAATAGTGTATAAGAATGATCAAGCTCTCCTCTTTCTTGCAGTCACTCACCCTCCAGGCCCATGCTCAAGCATCCCCTTCTCTACTATAAAGTCCCTTGGGTGATCCATATTGCCTTGCCAAGGATTTCTCACACGGGAAGAGTTATAAATAATTCATTGAGCCTTACAATTGAGGCATCCCTCAAAATTTCTCTGTCGAGGCATCCCTCCGGGTTGTTTTTCCACAACACAACATCTTCTAGGGTGATCATGACTTACCACATGGTTCTCATGTCTCAACAATATCCTTTTTCATGCTTTCCAACTTGAAAACCTTCACCTGTCCTCTCTAGACATATCTTTTTCGTCTCACTTGTATCACAAGTATACACAAATTATGAGAAATTACAATCAATTTCAAATTTAAAATTTTCTTGCAAATCTGTTACCCACATATTTCCAAATTCCACATTTATTTTCATATCTGTTCCACACATGAACCATATTCACAAGTATGGGACTTTCCTTCCCATAGCAGTTTATCTCAACAGTAAATTGGTCTTCCTTATGGGCTCACAACACTGCCATATCCAATACCCTTTTCTTCCTTCAATTTTAACAGTCCTCAACTAAACAAATTGTTAGTTTTCATGCACATTATATTTTCAAAACTATGCATACTAACAATCCAAGTCATTTTCATCCATTCAAGGGTATATAGCAAAATGAAATATCATTATTTACATATGCATCCTTTCAGCATATTAAAATTTTCAAATACAATTCAAATATACAATGACTTTAATCAATGTGCCAATATTCATGGTCACATTCATACCCAATGCACCCTTGCATTGATTTCAAGTTTGTCGCACTTTATGACAAGAACTTTTCCATGGTGTGTTGAAGATTAACCAACCTCTTCACCATATGGCTTATTCATTCTCATTCATTATTGCAACATGACTGTGCTTCTTATTATAGGCTGATCATGATCCCACATCAACTCATATGAGACTAAAATTTTCTCTTGAATGTACTCAATAATTCTTTCTTCATTAGTAACCAAGGTGCAAACACTCATGGCCACCCAAATTTTCTTTTCTTTAACAACTACACAATTCAAGTGGAGTATTGGAAGGTCCTCTTTCCTTAATGGGAAATCCATTGTCTTCCCTCTTATGAAAACATGCATTTCCTCAATGCAGTCCATGCAATGTGCTAACTATGAACAACTTTATTCCCAATCTCCCTAGATTGGTAATTTTACCCATGGTACTCCTTACTCATCAATTTTATTGCAAGGATTATAAATCATCCTGGACTGACATAGACTCCCTCTCTCTATTATTTAGATTCTTCTTTCCTGAATATTAATTTGCTTGGGTAGCAATGGCATATAATAGACACTCAAAATTATTTGCATATTAGGAAGAAATAAAACACTTCAGAGGATATTCTTACCAAATCCATCCATACCTTATGCCACATGAGCATGAATATTTTTATACCCGTTCTAGATTCTAGCACCCTTTTTTCTGATTTTTACCTCATCATTAGTGCTCCATGGGGCTCCCAAAGTCCTTTCAACAATATTTCAATGAAAACCTTTTTGCATTTATCCTTTATCAGAGGTTATCTACCATTGACATATTCCCTTTCCCAACATATCCAATCATTTATTATACATGACACACACACACACACACACACACACACACACACACACACACACACACACTAGTCATCATGTAAAACAAAAATTCATGTATCATAACATTTAAATTAATAACACATTTTCAAATATTCCCCCACATATCTCTATGCACTCTACCACATTACTCCTTAATATGTTAGCTAGTGAAATCACAACCCAATTTCAATTGTATTCTTTAATAATACAACAATTAGCATCCTTATGCCAAAACACTTACTTGCATTAGTAAATCAATCTCTCGTACGGGAGAAATACAATAAAAAACAAGGAAGGGTACAAGGAACTCTTCCCTTGTCCAACTCCTTCTACACAACCATGGAATTTCAGTCCAATTGAGTTATTTTTTCCAAGGCCTCACTGCCCTTACTTATCATGGCTTAACCAAGCCTATTCATTCAAACTTACTTATCTATTTATTTCCCCTTTTCCAATTGTACTTGTTTCCACAACTACTCTTCTAAGGCTTACAACTCTGTTAAACAATTCAAAGTTTTTGGGGTGAGAAAAGTAGTCCCCCTTTTCTCCTTTTCTTATGAAATCTATTCCCTACTGGGATCTTCTTGCTCCTTCCCTTGATTAGCCTTGGTTTGGTTTACCTCAACCTTCTTCATAAATCAACATGTTACAACAACAAATATTTTTTTCACGATGAATCATGAACCTGTGCATTCTGCACATTACCATTCGGCTATCAGAATGGTCAACGTTCATTTGTTAGTCTTCCACTCATATATTTTGTTTTAGAATGCAATACATGATTCTTATATATATTTGCAGTCCACTGCCCAATTTCCAACAATCATTAAGGTTGTGAATATGTTCTCCTTGTTAGCACTTTGTAAATTTTGTCCAGCTGATAGAAAAATGATATAGGTAACTGTTTCAACCTACTTTAGAACTGGGCACTAGCTTTCTCAACTCAGAGAGGGCTCTCTCGTGTCACTTGATATCTCTTTGGCAATCGATGGCTAGATTTAGTTTGTTTTGGGGTTTTTTATAAAATTGTTGGCAAGGAAGGGGAGGGACACTTAGGGCTATGGAGTCAAAATTCTAAAATTGAATGAAAACAATGACTGGCCAGTAGAACTCTCTAGAGGATAAAGGCTAAATGAAGTAATGAATCTGATTTGTAAATTATATTTGAGAAAGGTGTAGGAGGAAATAGAAAACAAATAACTACATCATAACATCACTGCAATGAATTCTAAATTGGCTAAGAGGAAACCCACATAGTTCAAATTGCTTAAGCCAAGAGCATCATAAGACGAATTCTGTTCTTTTTAACTCTCCAATTTGAACATAAGAAATTGTAAATGGAATTCAATGACACATGAAACACATACAATGAAAAGAGACAAAGCTCAGATCACTACCATTAGAATATTTTCATAGAGACTTCAAAAATCTTCTGCATATATATTCAATTCGGCTTTCATAAAGTTACAAATTCCTCCTGCTATGAGGGAAGGCCCCTCTCTGGTCAGTCCAACCATTCATTTATCCTTTAATAGTATATATATATATATATATATATATATATAGATTACATCTGGGATTCAAAATGAATCATATTCCCCAATATACCAAAAATAGACATCAGTTACAACGAAGGAGTAACGTACAACAACTGTACTCCTATTTTCTAGGGGACGTTATAATAAAAAAAATGACATACTCGATATTTTCTCTTTGAATTCCACATGTCTATATTATTACAAAAATTTTAGAAACATACTTAATATAACTTGAAATCTATTTCAGATTAGCAATTTCGTCTTTTAACGTGTCAAGCCAAGCAGGCTGGTTTTCTCCAACGCTTTCCATCGCTTCAACTTTAACCTTTGTCTTCCATCTCTTGCTTCTTTTCCTCTTGATAGATTGCATGTGGGGCTCATCTACATATCCATTGATGATCAAATCCTTCATGATAGGATTTAATCTGACCTCTTTATCTGTTCCTGGCTCCTCTGCAGGCTTCGTTTAAAATTTTGTTGCCAGTATTTGCGTGACAGGATTTTCTTTCTTTTTCACTGATAAATTTGTCATATTGTTGGAATATCTTGGTTCAATGGAGTCTTCTTGGTCTGCCTCATCCATTCTCTCTGGATTTCCAGAAATCATGAGATTATCTCCCTTAATTGTACAAAAATTAGGAAGCTGATTCAATTTGTGATTACCCCGTTCAGGAATGAAATGTTAATTGCCCAAAACAGAGTAATGTCATCCATAATTTGAATGGAAGTCATCATTGAGTTCCAATCATAGGTTACTGACCAAAGTAATAGAAAGGACTATGGATTATCATGCTTGGCTATCAAATTTAAATGATGAGACTTCGAATCATTTTTATGGCGACACTTACCCGACGTCGCACAAAGGAAAAGTACCCAAACAAATGTCCTGAGGTGATTTGATGGGCCGTCATCTTTCCCTTTCCACATGCGATATTTGGATGTGATATATATCTAATAATTTTCTGACACGTGAAATTGGGGTGGGCTTGGGTGGTTTCCATCTTACCCATCCCCCCCGATATGTATCTTGTGGCGCCATGTGAACTTGAAGCAAAACCATGGTATTCGTATCGACCCACCTCCAAGAGATTAAACGACACGCTATTTCTTCGCATGATATGCCCTACAACCGTCAATTGACAACGGTCATGATACATGACCTATTGGATCCCATCGACTTTGCCTTACCGCTATATTTATACCTGTCCACTAGACATGGCATCGTCCACTAGTTTATCACTCCTCCATACCGAATTAGCCTCCTTCTAAGTCCCTAGGCTGGGACCCCATGTGAATTTTTTTATAGTGATAACATGGGCTCCAACTAGGGATGCTATCCTCCCTACGAGGTAACAAAGAATAGTAGACCCTATGCCTTATCCATTTGATCTTCTCTCATAACAGGTGTATGCCATGCTTTGACCTGGAGATTGAACACTTGACATACTGCTAAAATCTAACAGAATACTTTATTCGGGAATCTATACTTGAAAATGCTTGATCATCAAGCTTATTCAGACTTACCTACCCTATCAGTTGAAATGAGCTTCCAATCATATGAAATCATAATGCCAATGTAACCATGCAAGCATCTTATCTAATGTTAGGTTTCTTTGCACATACTTGTTCCAAAATCTGCTCACCAACAACTCCTTTGGGGAGTTACATATGAATTTGATTCTTAGAAGTTCAAGAATATTGGGGCTGTTTATTGTTTCTAGCAAAACTGCAAATGGGTCTTCCAATGCATGCATAAGGCCAAAACTATGTTTCACTTCTTCCACTACATTTTGGTTTTCATGTGATTCACCCTGTCGATTTCCATCAAGAGGCTGATAGATCTGCTGAGACTGATGGAAGTAACAACCTTCTAGATCAGAAGACAATATCGGCTGAAGAAAAACCTATGGTGTAAAACAATCCATATCCAATACTGATGTTGATTTGTCAATATCACCACCTTTGATCTTGCAATCCGTCTTAAGCCTTAAATCCCAATTGTTAGAAATTGCCATATAACATGCCACATGATCATACAAATCATGAAAAATCATTTCTTCTTGACGAACAAAAACATAAAGGCCAACCTCTTTCGTAAGTGTTTGTTTTTCTTGATCTATTTCTTCCATTCTGGGAACGTTTTCAAATGAAATGGAAGTAATGAGTTCGTTTGTTTTTCTATGCATATCAACAAGAACATTCATATATCCTTGAACATCTTCATACATGGCAGCCATATTATATGTGTCAAGACTATCCTCTTGTTCATCAAACCATTCTGGTTTGGTTTTATTAACCTTCTAGAAATTCGCTTGATGATTGTCACTTTGCACTGTTTTGTTGCTTTCCTGAAACTCTATGTCATTTGCTTGTTCACTACTTGTAGTCTCAGAATCCTCATCTCTGTCCAGGCCACTCAGAAATTTAACAACCACATCATTCTCAGGGGAATAAAGACAACTTTGAAACACTTTGTCTTATTGAAAAGCTCGTTGTAAATCTTTATTAAGTTCAGGAAAAGGAAAATGAATTTTAGTAAGAATTTCTTGATCAGCTTCATCCTCATTTTCAAGTTGGTAGTTGAGCATAGGCTACAAATCTGAACTGAAATAACCTCCCATGTAATCAGCCACATGATCATTTAATGCCTGTGAAGGTTGCTGATCTTCCTCATCAACAACCATTTTCCTATGTAAAGAAGTGCTATTGCAGTCAGACTTTCTTGCTTCCTTTGTTACCTCATGATTTTCTTTCAACAACTTAAAGGAAGAAAAATACAATGGAAGATGGTTTTCATTTGTAATTCCATTGTACCCTAGATATTCACCATCATGTCTGGAGGATGTCTGATTTGAAACATTATAAACATTTTGCTTCAGCATTTTGAAAGAAAAAAAACATAGTGCCAAGGTTCCTTCACCTGATTCAAAATCTTCTTCATTTTCTTTACTTCTATCATGTGCACATATTTCCATTTCTTTAGGTTGTTGAACACACTCCTTTTCATATTCCTCTTTGACCAATGGCTGCAATTTCTTGTCAAATTGTCTCAGTGAATCAATGTGATTTGGCATCAACATACTTTCCTTTGTTTCAAAGATGACCTTAGCATTTTATTTCAGCAATTCAAATGAAGAAAAGGATAAAGGAAAATAATTCCCTTCAACAATTCAAATGAAGAAAAGGATAAAGGCAAAGAATTCCCTTCAACTATTTCAGTACCCTCTTCTCCGTGACTCTGATATGTAAGCTGATTCCTCTCATTATACTGATGAAAAAGAACATTTACTAACAGAGGAAATTCAACTTGATGGTCTTGGAGATCATTATCATAATCATCATCATATTGGCCATATATAGGAAAATCAATAACATTTGCAATATTGCCTAACAAGAAAAAACTTGGGACAACTACCTATTCCTCAACAAATTGATTTGCAAGCTCATCTTCTTGACTGTCTTCAAATGAATATATGAAACAATCAAATCTATGCTCATCATGGGGTGGATCAGAAACTACATAAGTACCTTCCCTTTCAATAAGTGGGATATAATCCTTTGCAAAATCATTTGCATTCAAAACTTCAAAAGGACTCGTGATATCATCAATTTTATGCTCAAGATTCCAGTCAAATGTTCTCTATTCACATTCATCTTCATGTCCTGGAACACCCAATTTTTCACTTTGAATTTGTTCACATGATAGGATATTGTGTTGAATCTACTGAGCATCACTGAATATTTTCTCTAAGGTCACATGTCTCCTTTCCATTAGGAGGAAAGAAAAATCTGGGTGAAGAGTAGTGGCATACTGGAGCATGGAAACAACTTCAGTGGGTTGAATTTATTTGGGAAGATCATAATAATTACTGGAAAACCTTCTATTGAATGTGGAAATGGTCTCATTTCTTTTCTCTTTCAAGGCATAGAATTCTGTAAGCTACAGGTCTAGATATTTCTTCTTACCCCATAACTTCGAAAAAACACCCTTCAATTCTTCCCATGAGCCAATTTTCCCTGGTTGCAGATGTTTGAACTATTCTTTGGTATCTCCTTTCAAGGATTGAGATAAATCCCCCATACAAACATCATCACGATCAATCTCAAACAAATCTATAAAATTCTCAAACCCTTGGATTTGTTTTTTGATTGTGATGGCACCATGTTCCCCGTCAAACACAGGTAGGTACTCATAGTAGTTTGGAGGAAAATCATGAAGGATGTGGGGTAATTTTAAGGGTCTGTATCTGTGTTAAGTCTTGGAGAATGTTAGATCAAGTACGAGAGGTGAAATATCGACCTTGGTTTCATGAGGCTCATTGGCTTGGTTATATTTAGCACATGGCTTAGATGGAAGATTTTTATCAAAATCGGTAATTAACCGAGGAGATAATTGTATAATCTTAAGACAAGGATATACAATTTCAGGATTTTCATGATCATCATTTTCATGCAGTAGGTGAAGAAAAAATTGTCTAGCATGTTCAGGAAAGGACCAGAGGCAACTTACGATGAACAATATAATGCCTTGGAAAAAATAAAATTTTAAGTACTTGTTTTCTTCCATAATTCCTTTTCATACCTTTGTCAAGGATCTCATCTTCAGATAGTGGAGTTGTCAATGATGTTTCATAAGATGGATTCTACATTGAGAGTGGAGTCTCCAATGAAATTTAAATTTCTAGATTCTTCTACTAGTGGAATCACCTTCAAATTGATTCTTTGATGTGTGGAGTTGCGAGAGTAGGAATATAACCAATATGTTCCTAAGTGTCTACCACTCTCAGAACTTATAACTCAACCATGTCGTTCTTTCCGAGGGAAAATTTTTCAATTTCGTCCCCGACAACGGCACCAGAATGTTAGCACTTTGTACATTTTGTCTAGTTGATAGACAAATGACAGAGGTAACTGTTTCAACCTACTTTAGAGTTGGGCACTAGCCTGATCAAATCAGAGAGGGATATCTCATGTCACTTGATATCTCTTTGGAAATTAGTGGCTAGATTTAGTTTGTTTTGGGTTTTTTATATAAAGTTGTTGGCAAGGAAGGGGAGGGACACTTAGGGTTATGGTGTCAAAATTCTGAAATTGAATGAAAACAATGACTGGCTAGTAGAACTCTCTAGAGGATAAAGGATAAATGAGGCAATGAATACGAGTTGTAAATTATATTTGAGCAAGGTGTAGGAGGAAAGAGAAAACAAATAACTACATTAGAGTATTACTAAAATGAATTTTGAATTGGCTAAGAGGAAACACACATAGTTCAAATTGCTTAAGCTGAGAGCATCATAAGACGAATTATGAGCCTTTTAACTCTCCAATTTGAATAGAATAAATTGTAAATGGAATTGAATGACACAGGAAACACATACAATGAAAGGAGACAAAGCTCATATCACCACCATTAGAATCTTTTCATAGAGACTTCAAAATGATTCTGCATATATATTCAATTTGGCTTAAAGAAAATTACAAAGTCCTCCTGCTATAAGGGAAGGCCCCTCTCCGGCCAGTCCAACCATTCATTTATATTTTAATAGTATATATAGATAGATTACATCTGAGATTCAAAATGAATCATCTTCCCCAAGATACAAAAAATAGACATCAGTTACAACAAAGGAGTAATGTACAACAACTGTACTCCTATTTTATAGGGGATGTTATAATAAAAAACTGACATACTTGAGACATTTGGTTTGAATTCCACATGTCTATATTATTACAAAAATTTCTGAAACATACTTAATATAACTTGAAATCTATTTCAGATTAGCAATTTCATCTTTTAACATGTCAAGCCAAGCAGGCTAGTTTTCTCCAACACTTTCCATCGCTTCAGCTTTAACCTTTGTCTTCTATCTCTTGCTCCTTTTCCTCTTGACAGTTCATGTGTGGGACTCATCTGCGTATTCATTGATGATCAAATCCTTCATGATTAGATTTTATCTGACCTCTTTATCTGCTCCCGGCTCCTCTGTAGGCTTCCTGTGAAATTTTGTTGCCAATATTTGCGCGACAAGATTTTCTTTTTTTTTCACGGATAAATTTTTCATATTGTTGGAATATCCTGGTTCAATGGAGGCCACTTGGTTTGCCTCATCCATTCTCTCTGGTTTTCTAGAAAGCACGAGCTTATCTCCCTTAATTGTACAGAAATTAGGAAGCTGATTCGATTTGTGATTACCCCGTTCAAGAATGAAATGTTAATCACCCAAAATAGAGTAATGTCATCCATAATTTGAATGGTAGTCATCATTGCGTTCCAATCATAGGTTACTGACCAAAGTAATAGCAAGGACTACAGATGATCATGCTCGTCTATCAAATTTAAATGATGAGCCTTTGAATTAGTTTTATGGTGTCGCTTACTCGACATCGCACAGACGAAAAGTACTCGAACAAATGTCCTGAGGTGATTTGACGGACCGTCATATTTTCCTTTCCACATGCGATCCTTGGATGCGATATATATCTAATAATTTTCTGACATGTGACATTGGGGTGGAATTGGGTGGTTTCCAACTTACCCTCTTTTCCCCCTGATATGTATCTGGTGGTGCCATGTGCCCTTGAAGTGAAACCACTATATTCTTATCGGCCTGCCTCCAAGAGATTAACCAACGCACTATTTCTCCACCTGATATGCCCTACGACTATCAATCTACAGTGCTCACGATCCATGGCCCATCATATCCCATCGACTTCTCCTTACCGCTATATTCATCCATGTCTGCTAGAAATGGCATCGTCTGCTAGTCTATCGCTCCTCCATACCAACTTAGCCTCCTGCTAAGTCCTTAGGCTGGGACCCCATGTGAAATTTTTTACAGTGATAACACTCCTGATAGAGTTTTTACATAGTTCCTTCATAAGGAACTCCTTCGGCATCCAACTTCCTTATTGCATATCCATCACTATCTCTAATGGCCTCAACCTTGAGTTAGCTTTAACTGTTTACCAAATATTCCATAAGGAATATAAACATGCATCTTTGTTATGCATCCAGATTATTTATCCACACATATTCCTTGTTTGGTTTACTTACATCCATGATGCAATTAACCACATGCATAATCATAAGCTTATGTGTTTCTACAATAGGTATATTCTACAACTCACATACATATTTACATTAAAATCATTTAACTCATGATTGTTCACAATTGTTATCATGCGGTCCTTAAAGGCATAATCATGTTGCCTTTTATCGTGACAATAGAGAATCCTTGCTCATTTACTCTTTCATCTATTTATACTAGCCTTTCCTGAGGGAATGGAACACATTCCCCTTAAGCTATTATTCAAAACAAAACTTTCATGACTCTTCAGAATATAGTCATCCATGCATCTATGGTATTTATTCAATCTGGGCAAGTACAATTCTTGCCTTACATTTCACTCGTACATCATACATGTGCATCATTTGCATGTTTAACATCATTCATTCATATCTGTTCAGTCTTAATATCAGTCCTTATATCAAACAACCTTACGATGCATTAAATCCATGCACTAAGGCATAAATAAACACAGCTAAACATTCATCATGCAAGATCACTGCTTGCACCTTTTCCATGTCACTCATACACATGGACATATCAAACTTCCAGATCCTTCTCCCAAGGATCTTCCAATCATTCTTATGACAAGTCTCATAGAGACACTCAATACAAAGCTTCCCTCTTAGTTGTGATCTTTTAGCCATATTATTCTTTTAAGCCTATATACATATATTTGTATATATGTAGGTGCATTACTTGCACCTCTCCACCTCATCCATTCACATTGACATTTTTGTTTTAATCTTAGTGTTCTTTAGCAAGAGGTTATAGTCAATCATATGACTAGTCTCACAGTCATAATTCATATTGATGTTTCCCTCTCTTCATTGCAACAACCAACAAGGGTCAAATTTTCCCTTTCTACTATAAAACCTCCCATAATTTAGAATGCATATGGATAGTTATTGCATCACTCAAGGCAGTGGGATAACCATTTCTAGTCTCTTCTTCATGCCTCAATTCACTCTTGGTCAACAGATCTCTACAAGGGAATCTTTTCCTAAATTCTCTCTTATGGATATCTGAGTCTGCCAAGCCATATCCGTATGGCTACCATCCACCTCTATATGCCAACTTGACCCATTGGTCATCTAGAAGTGTCCCCAAACTTCCTCTTCCACATCCAAGATCAACATTTCATTAATTCCTCCCACCTTATCATCATAAGGCACTATGTACTCACTATCAACAACCTTTTAGTTATGCTGCCATAGTCAGATCATCACTAACCATATGATTTATGACATCACCATATTTTTCACTCAATGACAGGCTATAATAAGTATATATGCATGTCATATGCATGCTCTATATTTGCAATATGCATTTCAATATATCTTCATGCACCAAACATTATACCCATCGATATAGTCCCACTTTTGTAGGACTGGATATCATTTCCCAAAAGAAATGATAGACTTCTTCTACCACAGTCTAACATAATTCAATCTTGTTGGGTAACATCCCAACTCAATTTTAATTTTCACCCTTCTCCTCAAGGAACTTATGCAGATAATTTCCGTACGACAATAATACTATCGACAAGCTCATCTTAACCTTGGTAAAATAGTCTTATGACTGTTCCCTAGACCATCCAGGCCTGTGTTTGAATCCTCCTATCCTAGATAGGTTAGGGAAGGGTGCCCTCTCCCTTAAAATTTTCTATGAAATAAAATATACTCACTTGACTCTTTCATGAGCCCAAGCAAGTCAAGTGTTGTTTCCTGCTATGATACCAATTTGTAACACACCCGACCCCTGGGTACCATTTCTAGGGATGGGGAATACAATATTTTCTTACTCTAATCATCTTGAATCATTTCTCCAAGGTCTTCCTCCTTCTTCAAATCTCCCATGGATTTCTAATGACTATTACCATGCTCTAATTTGAACTCTTGTTTGTAATTTATGGCCTCCCGAAGTTCTTCGGGCATAATTAGTTAAGGGCCATATGGATCCACCTCATTAATACCATCCTTAGGTTCCTACCTCCTGTAGGAAAGGTCTATCCATATTCCAATCCAACAATGAGACTTAATACTCATCTAACACATAGGCTGGAGGAGATTTCAATGTTCGACACTTCAACATTGAACATCCCTTTTTCTTACTGTACGCATGTTATCTAGAGTCCCAAATTCCAATACTTCCAAAGACCGAAAATCTCTCCACATGGTTCTGAACTTCAGGCCTTTCAACTTACCCATGATGCTGCATCCCAAAACCCCGGAGTCCCAAATTCCCAGACTTCCGAAGTTCCAAAATCTCTCCACGTGGCTCTAGCCTTCGAGACTTTCAACTTACCCACGATGCTGCATCTCAAACCACTAGAGTCCCAGAGTCCTGAAGGGTCCACCCTTGCTTGGGGTGAACTACTAGATGTGAAGGAAAATACAGGTGGTTCCCACATACTTCTCCTACCAAATGGACCAAATGGTAAGTGCCAGGTGTGATACGTAGAAAGGCAGAGATGACACTTGGCCCCTTCAGGGGGTGACATGTGTCACGTGTTAAAGGGAACATATGGTCTACGAGATGTTCTATTCTAGGTGACACATGACACGTTAGTTGTGGATCCATGTCACCCTGGATGACATCACTTTTCCACGTCACTCCAGACTGATATCCTTCCAAGCCCTTTGAACTCACGATTGACAACCTCCATTACTTCGTAACTTCGACATTCACGGAATCCACGGTGTGTCTTCCTCATTACTCCTAAAGTGGTTAGCGTCGGGATGACCATGGTTTAGATCTAACGGTCAGAGGGGATCCTGAATGATCATTGGATAGACGAATCTTGTCGATTCACGACTTCAGTGTTCATGAGTTATACTCACTCAATACTCCTTTTCTTCTGGAGTAGGACTTCGCTGAAGTGCTACATGCGAATCCTTCCACTAGTGGGTTGGATCGTTGGGAGGGGTTCTCAATGGAGTATCCAGATCAATGGCTCACAACTCTAGCTCAGGTGTCCCTTGGTCTTGTTATTAGGCCACTCCTAGAGGGACACTAATCAACATGCCTCAGGTCATCGACATATATTTTCTCTACCACAAATCCTCCACACATGAAATTACTGTTGCTTGACACATGGACCCCCATGCACTCTGTACGTGGTACACACATCCCCACGAATGGATGGCTGAGAGGGATCCCGAAGGATCTAAAGATTGACGGTCCAACATACTTTACGACTCTGACATTCAGAGGTTTTGGTGTTATAATGCCTTTGATCTCCCGAAGTGGTCAACATCGGGCTTGTTAACGATAAAAAATGCACTGACATTTTTGCAAGAATGATGCCTAATATTGTAGGGAAAATTTTACTATCTTCCCTAGCACAAAATCCAAATCTGATTGCACCATTGAAAAGCTTATGATCTATATATGTTGATCGACTATTCAAGCATGCAAAACAGACTCCCCATGACTGAGAAATTTGATTTTTTCCAAGGCAGCTTATTTATGTAAAACCTTCCTTTTCGGTGGTTTAGGAGAATAGGACGACTGTTCATTAACCACCGAAAGCAGTGCTTTCGGTAGTTAATCCACCCAGAAGTCTTCTATGTTAACCACCGAAATCCTGTAATGACCAGAATACTTGAAATTTCTCCCAGATCAGGAATTTTTGAATCATAATGAGATGAAACCTCTTGGAATAGACAGGTGACGAATTATCAAGTCAGATCCAATGGTTACTTTGATGGATACGACAAATAAGAGGTGTTTTAATCAAGTTTGGTACATTTTTCAAAGGCAAAAATATAGGGATTTTGGCACACCTTAGAAAATTCGAATTTTACCTCTTGGAAGAGTCATCAGTCAGCCTTGGGAGGCTATCCTGCACTTCACCAACAGACAACAAGAGAGAAAGATCATGAAATCTGGGATTTACCTCATTCTTGGGTATCATCCCACATATTTTGCAACTGAATTTTGAGTTACTATTTTTAGTATATTTGATCCTTGTTTTCAGGATCTCAGAACTACTTTGTAATGCTATAAAGCTTAGGATAGAAGATGAACCAGTGGTTCGATTTTGGGTTCTATATGCTGCTACTATAAGAGAGACTTATTCTTAATATATGAAACATTGCAAGCTTCCTTCAGTTGTGTTATCAGACTTTTTATTTTCTGTTCTCTGATATCTTATGAGTGAATGATTTCTTTATTGGTGCTTATTCAATCTACATGTGACTATCATCTCACTAACTGATTGATTAAGTTAAGAATCATAAGTTATTTCCTTAGTTCTTAAACCCATTGTGCTTGTTTTATATGAGTATAATCTGGTTCAATAGCTATCTTCTCTTCCATTTAATCAAACCTTGTCTGATTGCATTCCTAGAAGGCCTTGTGATATTTGATATTTCTAGACAGTCTTAAACACACAGTCTAGTCCCTAGATATTCATCTTGATCCAAAAACCACATCAATTATTAAGAAAATATTTCCCAAAAAGAGTTAGTTACCAGGCATCTCCGACTTACAGCCTAGGAGAGTTTCCTGGAGTGATAAAAAATTGGCGCCATTGCCGGGGAGAGGAGATTGAAGCTCAGCTTCCTTGGGACACGACACAGATCCAACTTTGATGATAGACAAAGACTGGACATTATTTCGGTTGTAATTATCTATCTGGCGACTCCATGAAAGACAAATTCAGTGGCGACTCCATGAAGGACGAATTTGTTGGCGATTCCACTGGTATATAAATGAATCAGATCTTAGCAAAGAGGTATGCGTTCTGCAATTTCTCAAGTATTTCTGGTTACCCTCATCTAGTACCTACTAGAGTTGAATGGGAACGTAGTATCCCCAGATTTCGTGGAGAGAAGTGGGAAGTACCAGCTGAATATTTGCTGGATTTCCATGACTTCATTGACCGGCTTGAAATTGTACATGAAGATGTTCAAATTAAGCTGTTCAAATTTTCATTAGAAGGGATTTCTCTTGATTGGTGTCGATCTCTTCCAACTGCAAGTGTCTGCTCTTTGGCTGATTTTCATGCTGCCTTCCATGTATTTTGTAAAGACCATTTTTCGGATGACCTTCTCTATCCTGAATGCTGTCATGATTTCAATTTGTTGAATAAGAAATCATATAGTTATGTGAAATATTCTACAGCAGGAGATGCTTCCCATCATGACCAAGATATTGATGATCTACAGGATGATGGCCATAGTATAGATGTTTTAAACAATACACCAAATACATCCACTATATTATATTGTTATCAAGATCATATTGCCTCTTTTGAAAACTTAAAAAGTGAAGAGCAAATTGACAAGACAACAAGTGACAGTTTCAGATATGCAGAGGATCATGAGGGAAACCTACAGTTTCAAGATTTGCAGAGACTGGAAATTTGCAGCAGACATGAAGAAGAGCAAAAAGAATTTGATCAGTAGTACATCATGCATGTTTCTTTGATTGAAGTTGAGCAGTTTACAGTTGACATGGAGATCGGTGGAAGCCATCGACAACAACATGTCAATCTTCAGTTGGAACAACTACTTAAAGAGGTATTCCTTGACGTTTTTAATGACCCTATTGCTGACTATTTGGATTTTATGAGAATCATAAACCCAAGGATATTTTTGCCAGAAGAAGATTGTTTTTATCATCTATTTAAACCTCTTTTCTGCATGATATGGCTTCCATTGTTGTTCAGGTCAAGATCTAGCATGATGCTTGTAAATTAGTTTCTGACATGGCTTCACTGGAAACATGAATTCACTTGATAAGATGTAGAACAATTAGTTAGTGTAGGGGTAGGTAGAGGAATAAGCTTGCCATATGAACAGTTAGATATTTTTAGTTTTTATCTCATAAATAAGAAAAATAAGGTTGCTTGTGCCTTAGAGAACCTAGCAATCACTTAATCATTTGCTACTGCGATTATTGAGGTGGGTATTGAAGCAGGCCTGAAAGCCATCTTGAAACTGGATCGTGAACATGATGAATTCAACAATGAGGAATTAGAGCACATATCTGAAAAAAGGGAAGAAATATGGTCAACCATGGGTACAACTTCTCGACTATTAGTTAAAATTCTTGGTTTTGAGGGCATTTGTTATTCCATAGAATGTAAACACTTTGTTCACATACTACGTGGTCTTCTCAAATATAACATTCTTCTCAATATGAAAGACTGGGTTGCTGCTTGCCTTTTGAAATTAGGTTTGGTTGGTATGGAATCAAATGATTTAGATATGAACTTTCCTATTAATCTCGAAATAGTTTTATATGATATCATTCCAAAACTAATTGAGGAAGCAGGGGTATGCATTTGAATGACCCTATCTTGGATTTCGGCAGAGGAAAACTGTTTGTCTTTCACTCATGGAAAACCATATTCTGAGGATCCCTTTATAAGAGACTTTGGAAACATTTCCGGTTTTGATCTAAGAGATCCATTTGTTGGGGTGCTTGCTTGGCACAGAACTTATGGAGGAAAAACCATACCTGAAAAAAAAAAAAAACTGGAACATCGTCAAAGTAGCCAAAATCTTCTCAGTATAAATGAAGTAAGGAAATATTTGAGTTTCTGAAGTTTTGATTGAAGTTACAACTTTTGGTGGCTCAGGAGAACAAATAATTGTTCATTAGCTACCAAAAGGCAAAGCTTTTGGCAGTTAACGTTTTCAAATTTTGTCTCCTTAACTACCAAAAGCTCAGAAACAGGGCAGAATGCTACAAATTTTGCACAGATCCAATTTTTCTTAATCCGAATGCCATGAGAAAGGTTCCTAACGATAGATGATAATAAATGGCATTATTATCAAGTTTCATTTCTAATTTTGAAGGTGTCTAGCAAGGGTGAAGATGCTGACCGTGCATTGCTTCCAGAACAGACTCGATTTTACAAGGATCTAGTTGCTGTGGCTGTTCAAGCAGGTGTCTGAGTTGATATATTTGTTGTTACAAGTGAATACACAGACTTGGCTTCACTCAATTTCTTAAGCATTGAAAGTGGCGGATCATTGTTTTTATATTCAAGCACTAATAATTCAACACTTCCTAAGGATTTATATCGAATGTTGAGTCATCCATATGCTTTTGCTTGTATATTAAGGCTCAGAACATCACCCAAATTCAGACCTGGTCACTCACACAGCCACTTTTTTCCCAGATCCACAATATGACGATGTATAACATATTATCTGTTGTGATACCTATCCCACTTATGCCTATGATTTTGATTTTGAGAACAACATTGGTTTTAGCAGGAACTCAGATGCTCCCCCTGTTTTGCAATTTGCATTTCAATATACAGTCATTGTATTGCCTGAAGAAAATTTCAAGAAAGGATCTATTACCCACCTGATGTGTACTGTTTGCTTGCCCATTTGATAAATTATTTCAGTCATACCTCATTTTATTGAAAATGATGTCGATGCATTGAGTGATAAGACCATCGATACAGAGAATAGGAAAGACGTTTGGCGATTTGACTTGGTGGAAGCCGAACATCGTGAGAACTGGCAAGTTTTCCGTTGAGATAACCGTCAACCAGGGTTCGACTCTCACTTGCATAAGTTACTTCCAGAACCAAGACCTTAGACAGGTCATTCTCAAAACTCGGTGGAAGCAAACGGTGGTATACCTCCTCTTGTATAGATTCTGGACGCGGAAACGTTGTTCATGTTCTTAAGTCTGAGATCTCCCATGCGAGGTATTTTTCACCCGATTTGATCCGGGATTGATTTAATATATTCAAGGACCACGTGGTTCCGCATCTGTTGGTCGTTCGGTGCGCAGAGTCCGAGAGCATGTCTATATCTCAATCCCGTGATTCTCTCATTCAGGCCCATAATCAGAATTTAGTATCCCGTCCATTGCGGTAAGTTGGTGATTAAATCTCAAGTTCAACAGTTGATCGATCAGCCAGGTGTCATTCCAAACAATTCAAAAAAGTCATTAGGCCAACATCAAAGAACTTGATTCCCATTCGCATTAATATTGAAATTTACAGATCACGTTTGAAGGATGCTTTTACATGGAATATAAATGATCCGGATTCAGAGATAACATTTTGGTCTATTTTTCCACAGAATGATCTGATGACTAAGAGGACTCTTTCTTTGATGAAATTGTTAGATGCCACTGGAAAATGGGTTCCAATGTATGATGATGACGATCTTTGTTTACGCTTCAAGTGGTCTTGTCCAGCTTCAAAAAATCTCTTATAGTCATACAACTATATAATAGAGATTCCACATGAAGCTTTTCCCGGGACATATAGAATTCACCATTTTGATACAGCACAACATATGTTTGATGGGAGAGAAAATAGTCTTGTCCAGTTATCAAGACTAGGGAAGATCTTACAATAGATTGCCACAATAGATGTGATGGTTGGAAGTTGTGGAACATTCTTGCAACGTGGAACGCTTACAAATGGGAGAGTTTGTGGAAGATGTGTCATCTGGAATTGATATGTACAATATCAGTCAACCTCTAGGTATTTTTGTTGGGATATGCCCATTCAACGTTCCAGCTATGGTTCCTTTGTGGATTTTTTTTTTCATTGGGAGTCACATCTGGTAACACGTATATCTTGAAGCCTTCAGAGAAAGATCCTAGAGCTGCAATGTTTCTAGCCGAGTTAGAAATGGAGGCTGGTTTGACAGCTGGTGTTCTTAACGTTGTTCATGGTACACATGGTGTAGTCAACCATATATGTGATGATCCAAACATCAAAATAGTCTCATTTGTTGGTTCTAATATGGATGGAATGCACATATATGCAAGGACATCAGCAAAGAGAAAATGAGTCTAGGGTGCAATCATCATGCCTAACAAAAATATAGATGTTAAGAAATTGTACAGGTTGCCAAGTGCTTGATCTGTGTGGTAGAAGTATTTAACAACTTCAGTTGCGGTAAGAAATCACCAAGATATGTCTATAGGTCAAATTTGTTTTCCCATCATTTTTAGAGGTCCAAATAGAGCTACTACTGGTGTTAGTGCTCAACAGTCATAGTGTTATCCTGCATGGTATGGTTCTTGTCTAGGGCTGAAAGTTTTGACCCCCTATTCCGTGGAAGATACTTAGACTAAAGAGGTCACAGAGGAGGTAGCTGATATGGTCTTAGCAGGTGATATTTTCAATTAAATAGTTGCAAGATGAAACCCATTAGGAGGAGATTACAAGTTTAGTCAGAGAGAAATGAGCTTCATCTAAGAATCCCTAAAGTCATTTACAAACATGCAGGTAATCAAAATTTTGATATTTTTATTTTTGAAATACTTCTGTTTTTTGGTGGTTTAGGCGAGCCCTCCAGTGCTCATTAACCACCAAAAAGAAGTGCTTTCGGTGGATAAGGTGCTTAAATCCAAATATTGTTAACCACAGAAAGATGTTTTAACCAGAATATTCAAAATTTTGCCCAGATTCGAGATATTCAAGTTGGAATGATATGAAATCTTCTGGAATAGGATTATTATGAATTATCAAATCAATTCTAAACACTATTCTTGAAGAAGAAAGTCAAAAATAAGTTTTTTGACTATAGTTGGTCATTTTGAAGGTGGCAATGCTGGGATGATTGAAATGATAAGAAAGCTTGACAGTGTTAGTCCTGAGATGGGAATACCTTTCTCCATATCGATGGGAAGTAATGTTTCCATAAATACAGGTTCACTGGAGGTTCAACTGAGAAATTATTCCTTTCCAATGCTTTTTGCATCAATGGGTAAATGCGAGGGCAACACAATCCTTGCTCAGCAGGTAACAACATTTCCACCTCAATTTTTGCAGGATGTATATATTGGCAGATGACACAAGGTTGCAATGCTACATTCTATGAGTGGTACAACACCTCCACTTAAAATGTACTCTAAGTTGCCTATTCATTTTGAAAAAACAGAAGTTGCCTATGGAGTTGGTTTTGAACCAACATTTTCTGATGTGAGCTATGCTTTTACTGTTGCACTTAGGAGAGCCAATTTAAGTGTTAGAAATGTGGGCACTATCCCTCCAGGCAATGTTTCAAATTCTGTGCCTCTGCGAGATGGAAATCACATTCCTACAGAGCATTAACCAATCAAAAAAGAAAGAAGCTTACCTTGGTGGGATGACGTGCGATACTACATTCATGGTAGAAATAGTATTAATTCTTCTAACTTTAAATTGATCCTCTTAGCAACAATAGATCCTTACGAAAGCAGTGATAAGTTGCAAGTTGTTGCCAATACTATGGACATTCAGCAGTCAGAAGGTCGGCTTACATTTTTTGCAAAGGAATTCAACATTTTTATTAGAAGCTTGGTTTCCTCATTGTGTTTCTTGAAGGCTGAAATATGAAATTGGTGAAAATCCTCATGTCTCTCCTAATCATGGAAGGTAGTCATGGTGGATGTGCCTGTTGGCCTTATACTGAGAATTGGGAGCACTGCAAACAGAGAGAGGAGCTTCGTCTAGCGAGCCTTGAGGTCTTTGTACTCTTGCAAGTAATCGAGATTCATTAAGTTTTGATTTTTGGGTAAGTTTATGTTTTTAGTGGTTTAGGTGAGCCTGTGTGTGTTCATTAACCACTAAAAAGGCTGAATGAATCCATGGCCCAATACTAAAGGCACAAGGTCTACTAGGTCCTTGGAAACCTCGCAGGGAGGTCTCCATCCCAGTTGGAGCCAGATGTTAACGATAAAAATTGCACTGGCATTTTTGCAAGAATGATGCCTAATATTGTAGGGAACATTTTACTAGCTTCCCTAGCTCCAAATCCAAATCTGATTGCACCATTGAAAATATTATGATCTGTATATGTCGATCGACTATTCAAGCATGCAAAACGGACTCTCCATGACTGAGAAATTTGATTTTTTCCAAGGCAACTTATTTCTGTAAAACCTTCCTTTTCAGTGGTTTAGGAGAACATGACGACTATTCATTAACCACCGAAAGCAGTGCTTTCGGTAGTTAATCCACCCAGAAGTCTTCTATGTTAACCACTGAAATCCTGTAATGACCATAATACTTGAAATTTCGCCCATATCAGGAATTTTTGAATCATAATGAGATGAAACCTCTTGGAATAGACAGGTGGCGAATTATCAAGTCAGATCCAATGGTTACTTTGATGGATAAGGCAAAGAAGAGGTGTTTTAATCAAGTCTGGTACATTTTTCAAAGGCAAAAATATAGGGATTTTTGCACACCTCAACAAATTCGAATTTTACCTCTTGGAAGAGTCATCAGTCAGCCTTGGGAGGCTATCCTGCACTTCACCAACAGCCAACAAGAGAGAAAGATCATGAAATCTGGGATTTACCTCATTCTTGGGTATCATCCCACATATTTTGCAACTGAATTTGAGTTACTATTTTTAGTATATTTGATCCTTGTTTTCAGGATCTCAGAACTACTTTGTAATGCTATAAATCTTAGGATAGAAGATGAACCAGTGGTTCGATTTTGGGTTCTATATGCTGCTACTGTAAGAGAGACTTATTCTTAATATATGAAACATTGCAAGCTTCCTTCAGTTGTGTTATCAGACTTTTTCTTTTCTGTTCTCTGATATCTTATGAGTGAATGATTTCTTTATTGGCGCTTATTCAATCTACATGTGACTGTCATCTCACTAACTGATTGATTAAGTTAAGAATCATAAGTTATTTCCTTAGTTCTTAAACCCATTGTGCTTGTTTTATATGAGTATAATCTGGTTCAATAGCTATCTTCTCTTCCATTTAATCAAACCTTGTCTGATTGCATTCCTAGAAGGCCTTGTGATATTTGATATTTCTAGACAGTCTTAAACACACAGTCTAGTCCCTAGATATTCATCTTGATCCAAAAACCACATCAATTATTAAGAAAATATTTCCCAAAAAGAGTTAGTTACCAGGCATCTCCGACTTACAGCCTAGGAGAGTTTCCTGGAGTGATAACAGGGCTGAATATGACGTATATTAAATGATTGGGATAGTTCTTGGGTGTCCTCAAATCTACGGCCCACGTCACTTCATGACTTCGACATTCAGGAGCTTTGGCGGTTGTGAAGTTATAAAATTTCAGAGTTCCAAAATCCTAGGGCCCCAAAGCCAATAAGAGATTAGCTCCTCTCAGACTTAGCAAAGGGTTCCATGGTCTTGGTCATATGGGACTTAATCGCATTCTAGAGGCTACAATAAGAATTCTTGTCTAAGAATTGGTTAAGGCCATGGGCATGAGTCCATTGTCTCTTGGTCGATTGGTTTGAAGGATGTGTATTCCATTCACCGACTTAAGTTCTAAGATAGGAAAAGGTATTATTTGATGTGTGTAGGGACTGTGAACTCTTTCCTAAGTTCATTTAAAGACCCATGTCTATTAGTCCTTCTGCGGCTACGCATAGATAACCTAGAACCATTCAAAAAAAATGGGTTCACTGAATAACAATAAGCATTTATATAAATAATCATAAAACGTAAAGTTTAAATCATAGACATTCAAATTATCATACATTTAAATTGAATTTGACAGAGTCTATGGAATACTTATCTATTATAGTTGATGTCCGACCAACTGACTATGGGTGTTCACATTTCCACCCAACCATAGGCTTAGAGGTATTGATTCTTAGCACTCTGGCCACCCTTGTGCCAAGCCATGATATCACTAGGGAGCTTTTGTAGTTTCTCAGAGACTCTCTCTCTTTGTCACAAAAACTCTTGAAATTCCTTAGAGATTCTCTCTCTCTATCATAGCCTCCGTGAGGCTCATCAGATACTCCCTCAACATCAAGCTTGCGATCTTCTTCTCAGGTCATGTCTTCTGAAAATTATCATAGATCCTTTTTCTTGTTCTTTCCAGTAACCAGAATAGCTTATCAAGCTTCCAGTTCTTCTTCTCATCTGGAGAGCCTCACACACTCTTCCTCTTTTCTTCTACATATCTTGGTCACACATTTCCCTCGGTGCGTCTCTTTATTTTCTACCTTTGCGCGTATTCCTTCACTCCTTTCTCCTCCTCAGGAAGGTTCTGGACCCATCCCATTCCTTCTGTTAGAAGGTAACTTGGGTCAATCTGGGCTTGCAGTAAAAAATGTCCTCTCTGGTACTTCAAGATGACCTTTTTCTGTCTCCCTAGCTAGAACCTCCATGCTTCCATTCATTGGGGTGTTTGATGGTTCAACCACCAGTCCTTTTCTTATTAACCAATTTCTCCTTGGGATCAGGATGAGGCTTATTATTTCATTAAGGAGAAATTTGGGTCATTTTGACATAATGAATCATCTCCACAGTTTCCCCACTCTTTTCCTCTAGTGATATCGTGGCCAGTACTTCAAGGCTTCATCCCCATAGTTAGTCATTGGAAATCCACATAATAATAAATTTACATTGTTCCCATTCCATAGCATGGTGGTCATAATTAATGATTAATTATAAGCTGGGGGAAACAAGGGTGTTACAACTCTGCTGGAATTAAATTTCTCAGACTTAGAACAATCCTCTGTCCCATAGAATTTAATTACTAGTAAATATGGTAGTTGGGAAGTCTTCCTAAAGAGTCAATGAGAAGATGGGAAGAGTACCCCATCTAGAAACTTCCTGATCTGACCCATGAATTGGGAAATGGACCCATGAGATCTTGCTATAGGAGGAAAAAAAATAAAGGAAAATCATGTGTAGGTGGAAAAGAATACAGACGAATGGGTCTATGGACCATTTCTGAAGAGGTAGAGCATGTGAGGCTCTCTGTTTTTGAAGAGAACTAAGAAAATAAACTGTTCTAGGTGCATGAACTGTTGAATAGTGTTTTCTAATCAAGATGAGAAACAAAGCTGCAAAGAATTTGAGTTATTGAGAGATAAATCACAACATGCTCCCTTGCTTGGTGGATAGAAAACTGGACTGGAAAGTTCCTGTGGGAAAAGGAGAGTAACCTTTGTCCCTTGCTATTGCCAAGAAAAAAAAAAGAACCTCTCTCTCTCATGGCATCATGGTCTAGCTAGGGGGTGGCCAATTGAGGAGTACTCCAAGAGGTGGAAAAGGGAAAACCCTTCAACAATTGCAAACTAACTCTAAGTTTTAGATAAGTTTTGCTCTGATTTTTGTATTTTTTTGATTGGTTTATCTTATAATACCGATTCCATGTTCTATAAGTTTGCTGAAATTATTATCCCATGTAAATAATGGAATTTATTACTTTGATCTTCTAGCTGATTGGGAATCCTAAAGTGAAGTTTGAAGATATTTCTCGTGGATGATTTTCCACCTGTACTGGTCTAGAAAAAAGAAAGAAAGATGTTAGTAATGGGTATTTATTCAAATCAGCAGTAGAGTGTGGTTTGATCACCCACAAAAGTATATATATATATATATATATATATATATATATCTCATGGCATCATGGTCTAGCTAGGGGGTGGCCAATTGAGGAGTACTCCAAGAGGTGGAAAAGGGAACACCCTTCAACAATTGCAAACTAACTCTAAGTTTCAAATAAGTGTGGCTCTGATTTTTGTATTGTTTTTATTGGTTTATCTTATAATACTGATTCCATGTTCTATAAGTTTGCTGAAATTATTATCCCGTGTAAATAATGGAATTTACTACTCTGATCTTCTAGCTGACTGGGAATCCTAAAGTGAAGTTTGAAGATATTTCCTGTGGCTGATTTTCCGCCTGTAACGGTCTAGAAAAAAGAAAGAAAGATGTTAGTAATGGGTATTTATTAAAATCAGCAGTAGAGTGTGGTTTGATCACCCGCAGAAGTATATATATATATATATATATATATGAACAAATCTAAATTAAAAAATGATAGAAAAAAGTGTTCTAGAGCGATGAAAATTTAGCCTCGGTTTAAAGAAACCCAAGAAACTTAGGTGAAATTGTGAGCATGTGTTCAGATGAATGTCATTTCAACTTACCCCCCTACTTTTTAACTGTCGGTTTTTTAAAATATTATTCCTGTGCGAGAATGGTGCAGTTGATTTAGTTTCATAGCCCATTGTCTGCCCTAGTGAAGGCAAATAAACCGTTAGAACCTTCACATAAAAATATGAAAATGTAAGGTCGTACTTTTGTATAATATTAACTACAAACTTGATTTTTCCCCGAAGCTATATGTAAAAAAAAAGAAAATCCAAAGGATATCAAAATTGTGTTTTTTTGGGGCTTAGGAGAGTACAAAATACCCACAAGAAGCAAAGTATTTTTAAAATATAGGATAAGAAAGAGTAGGAAATAAAAACCCAAATTCCTAATGTGAAGTAAAATGAATATTATATTTAAAACATTGTAAACAAAAGAAACAAATCTTACCATGTATTCCACAGTGAAACTAATTCCCAAAGGGGAAGAAATGGGGAACAATGATTAATTCCTAAAAACTAGTAAAGAAAAGCTTGTAATTAGGAGTTTGGTAATTTTGGTAAATACAAGTTTTACCAAGGAGGAATTTACTCCCAAGACATATAAATATTTTTGGAAAACAAAGTGTGTAAATAAATAGCACAAATTTATAATTAAAATGTGCAATTCTACATTTCTGGGAAAAATTGAAATAATTGGTAAAGCATAATAACCAATAAGTTCTTAATTTACCAATTAAATTCTCTAATGTATGAATAATAGGATTGTAAATTAACGTATTTACAACCCAATTTTTTTTTATTTGGTTATGAATTTCATCCTCTAAATTCTCTAATGTATGAATAATAAGGATTGTAAATTAACATATTTACAACCCAAAATTGTTATATTTGGTTATGAATTTCATCCTCTAGTGCAACACTCTTGAAAGAGATTTTATCATTAAAGTATTTTATTTATCAATGTTAAATATAATCAGAGTTAAATAAATCCTCCTACTTCCTCATAAATATATTATAATTATTACTATAATTTTCCCTTTTATTAGAGGAGGAAGAAGGGAGTTTACGTATAGGGTTTCAACGTTGTGGTATTATAATATTTCAACACGTTTTCCAAGCTAGTTCAGAGTGGATGGAAAAGGGGAGATGAACATTGTCTGAAACCATTTTGAATATTTTAATATTTGTTGGCTATCTATTCTTCTTCCCTTACCTTATGAGTTATTGACCCAGGGTTCATGTCTTTCGGGTTTCCAACAAAGCCTCTAAAAATATCAGCCCTCCTGGTAAACTAGAAGGCAACACATTACACATAATGCATTGCGTAGTCTCACCCGAGATAGCTTTAAATGGGTGGCTGTAAGACTTAGGTGTTTATAGCCTAGGATTGAGTATGATATATGGGTTTATTATTCAGAGCCATATACTATGAATTGTGATTGCAATCTACTATTACTCACGGGTGCGCATTTATCTTTCACATTTTATTTCACGAACAACACAATCATATTCCATAACAATATATTAACTCATTCATTAAGCATAACAAGTAACTGCTGAAAGAAAACAAAGATATAAATGCATTCATCATATTACGAAGATATTACCATGGTTCACCCCCTCCTGGGCTATGTCCACAAAGATTTGGCTCTAGGCTCTTTTATTATGGTAGTTCTACATCTCCAGCACCGCGCACTTACAATTCTCCTCAGATGGGTAAGATCTATATGAGGCGAACTAGATCACACCAGACTCCCCAGCCTGTAATCTAATCCTCAAATATTCCTCCTCTCCTTTGTTCTTATCTCAACAACTTACAAAAATGGTTCGTAACAATATAACATAATGCATCAACTCATACATAACTATGATGGAATAATACAAAAGATAATTTAACACAAAAGAGAACCAACCTTTATATGATACCTGCGTATCTATATTTATATATATCCAGATCTTCAGCCATTTACAATGTATTACCAAAACCCTAACCCTACCAGCATTAGGTCTTCCTCCCATGCATGCGTGTTGTTCTTCCTCCAGCTGTCACTTTCCTTGTGCACTCTTTATTTCATGCGTGCGTGTTGTTCTTCCTCCAACAATTACTTCATTTTCTGCATGCTTTCTTTCCCACGATCATCCTTATTTCCACTTCGGTCTGGTGCCAATAGGCCCCCAACACTGACATGTGACTTGTCCTGAGTCACCTAATCCTTTTGAGCTGCCTCGATCTCCTTGGTGATTGTCTGGAACTTTACCTTGAGCTCTGTTGCTTTTATCAGTGTTTGCATGGTCTTTTCCTTGATAGTGTCCACTACCTAAACTACCACTTTGTCGCTCAGTAATCCTGCACATTCTGCCTAGGTCTGTGCTATCTTTGTTTTATCTCCTTCTGCTTATGCAAGTACTTCTACTACCCGTTCCTGTAATGGCTCTATTTGAGCCCGACGTTCCTGTTTCTGCGTTTGCACAGTGATAAGTTTTGCTTGCATCTTCTTCATCTCTTGTGTCCCTTTGAATTGTTCTAGGATTGGTATGGTCTTCTTCCTCTGTTTGAGTTCTTAGGTCGTTGCATTGATCCTTTTCTCTTTATTGTCCCAACGTTGGACCTGTGGATCCTCCTCTAACCTTGTCCAAAGTTGTGCTGCTTTATTGAACAATTCAATTGTTGTTCTAACTTGATGTTCTATCTCCTGTAGCTGCACTATTGCTTCCTGCTTCCTTTTCTCCTTCATTGTTGGTGGAGTGGTTGGTGTGAGTTGTTCTCGAAGATTCTCGATCTCCTTTTGATATTTCCTGATAGCCTACTCAATTTGATTGATATTTTCTTCTATTGGGAATTCATTTCCTTGCGTAGTACTTGGGAGTTTCTCAAAAATTCCTCCCACTCTTTGTTCCAGTTCATTCATGTGTTATTTTTCCTCCTGATTTTCGAGCTTGGCCTGCTCACAAACTTTTTCTAGTGCCTCCCGCTTCTTTGTTACTTGTTGAAGCTTGTCTAAGTTTCTATGTGCATCAGACTGTACCTCATGGTTGATTCTCACCTATAGCTTGTGTAGTGCCCTTGATGGCATCCACGTCAAGACTAATTGGATGTGGTCTAAATCTTTCAAGGATTTTTACCCCACAATTTCATCCATGCGCAACATGATAGGTTTGATGTAAATCATTGCATTTATGTGTGACATGGGGTGGAATGGGTCTCATTCTTCTACCTCCACTCTTTCGCTGGTATGTAGTGTCGATGGATCTATTCCTTTGCTACTACTTTCTATCTGTACTTCCCCTAATTTCTTGAGGATCTGTCCCATTTCTGCCAGCTCTTTTTGCAGTTTATCCATGTGATGTGCTGCATGATCAAAGTCTTTTGCTAGGAAATCCTATACCATTCTGGCTATCATTTCCCCATTATCCTCCGTGATCGTATAGTTTGGCGATGCTCATTGCACCTTTTATTTTTTGTGCACGCCTCCTACGTGAAAGACTGGTCTCTTATTTCCCCCTGGTTCCTGTGTGATGTAATTTGGGGAGGTCTCCTATGCTCCCTTAGCCTGTTTCTGTTGTCCGTTGGTCGACTATGTATTCTCTTTCTTCCCCTTCTGGGTCCCTGTCCACTTTGACCCTTTGTCTTCCTGATTCATCTTACTTTGGCCCGTCCTCGGTTTCTTGGGCACTGGGATTTTTGGAGGCTGTGTCTCCGCCTGCGTTGCCTCTCCTTCTGTTGTTCTTTCCGGTACTTCATGGGTAATGGATGGGATCCTCCATTCATCAGGACATTCATTGATGACCATGTCAATATCACCCTATGTTATGCAGTAGTGCATCTGTAGCCACTATTTATCTGGATCCTTCTTTGGTTGTATCCACATTGTTTGGCGTGTGGCCCAGAAGTTGGCGATGTCCACATATCACGCGACAACCTCTAACATTATTCTCCATGACCGACTGATAGATTCCTATATGTCCCATAGGTATGATTTGAATATGATTCCATTCTCCCTCTTATGCCAGGCCCGTGGCCCAGATCTCAGTAATAGGTATCTTGCTCCCGCTAGCTATGGTCTAGTACAAAAAATTACATACCCTAGTTCTCACCATCCCATGAATTCTATTAGGGTGATCAACCATGAGTAATGGAACTTTGTACCTAGGTCCTGTGCATCCTTGTAGTCCTCTTGAAATAATTTAAATAAATATGGCACCCAACTCATTAAGGTGCCTTCTACGCACTGAGCTGCAACTGTAATGACTCCTGGTGGTACTTCATCTTTACAACATTTTTTCAGCAATTTTTAGGCTAAGATGTTTGCACCCAATTGTGTTGCTACATTATTGATTTGTTTTATCATGATGCCTCTCGTTCCCCTGGTAGTGCCATATTTATTCTTCATTTCCTTTGCCAACGTTTTCTCCTTGGATTTATCTTCCAAAATTAACGCGGTATCCATACCCTGGATTGGTAATCCTGTTATTTGCGCAATAAGATCAATAGTTATGGGGACGAGTTTGTCCAGCCATATATCCCCTCCATGTGTGACTGCTAACAGTTGATTGATGCATGTTGTCGCATACTGGCCTCTACCAAAATGTGGTAGCTTCAACAAACCTAATATTCTTGTTCTCTCCAACCCAACTGCCCATTGGTGTGGCTAGTTGATCATTTCTCCAAGTCGGGCTAAGCCTATGGTCCATATAAAGACCCTCTGCGCAAGTTCTGGGAACTTGGTTTCATATGATACGTCATGGTTAGAATACTTGAGCTTCCCAACATGACCCATTAGTTCCAGTTCTACCTGTACTCCAGTTAGTATGCATGGTAGAACAATTTCTGATGTAGGTTTCTTACGGGGTTAGCTCGGTATTTGAACTCTATCTTCCTGTTGCGGTGGCTGGTTTGAAGTTCCAACAACTTCCAGTTGTTCCCCCATCAACCATTTTGGCCAAGCCGAGGCATTTGCAGTGGTATCCTCTACTGGTTGATCTGAGATGGTCATTTTCAACTCGTCTTGTTGCACTGCTGCTTCCAGATTTTGTGTTGTTCCGTTAACTTCCAGGGTTGCTTCGGTGCTTTCTAGTTGCACTTCTTGTTGGGTTTCCGCTTCCTCAATCTGAGGCATATACACCACTGCTGGTGTATCCACTTTCATGGCCTCTGATTTTGACTGATGAATCTCTTCCATTATCGGTGTAGGGTTCACCGATAGTGTCTATGGAGATGGAATCTCGTCGATGTCGACGATCTCTGACTGTTGTTGTTTGTTCTCTTACAATGGTCCTCATGACCTATTTTGAACCCTAGTCGGTCTGGCTGTCTGGCTTGCTTCTGCTGGATGTGGTGGTACCATAGTGGTGACTGTCGAACACTTTTGGAGTTCAAATAACTTCTGTGATCTCTGTGGTCTCTCTCTATTCATTTCAGTTGCTATTACTCTCTCTCTGTGCTCCTTTCGTGAATAGACTAGTTTCTCCCATGCTCACATGTTGTATGGACTTGTCACGAAGCTTGTCGAGGACAGTTCCTCCATTATGCATTTAATGCATCATAACTGTGGGTTTAATGCATCTACGGCAGTTTCATACTTGCCATTACATTTTCTTTTCCATCTCCAGTTGGGGCGTTTAATGTGATGTCCCATCGGTCCTTGCCGTGCTTTAATTCCACCTAGTACAATCTTGTCATATTGTTTTTTTCAAATTTCCTTTTCCCACTTGTTTCCCTTCATATATGACTATCATCCTTACCTTTTCTAAATTCGTGTTTCAAACGTCATATGGACTTTCTATCTCTGGCGTGCTATGCACTTTTTAGTCTTGTTTCTTTTTTGTTCCAAAATCTTTTCGAAGTTGACTATTCACGTATTCCAAAACCTTTTCGGAGTTGACTATTTAGAGTGGATGGAAGGGAGTGTTCAATAAAAGTTAGAAGCCATTGGGGCGATGGCACGGGGGTTATAAAGTTTGAATATTTAAAAATCTATTAAAATCCTACTAGTAATTGGTGGTTGAAGTGCTGGGAAGAACACACACCTTTCAAGTTCGAGTTGATTTAAATATTTAATAATATTATAATGTTATGAGATTATAAATGTTTAATACTACACGTGAAGGATGTTTAATTACTTATATGATTTATTATATTAAATAATCTCTTGGGTTGGTATCACATTTAATATATAATAAATGGGCACAAGTTTCAAAGCCTTTCAGGTGCTGAACACTTTTGGAGTTGACTCTTCAGAGTATTTGGAAGGGGGCATGTAAATAAATTCCGAACCCATTGGAGCAATGAAGAGAGTCTAAATATAGGTCTCACACATAAATAATTTAGTATTCTTAAACTATTCCCTTGTGTTATTGGTGGTCGGAGTAAAGAGAGGGGTACATGCATTTCAATAGTGAAGATATTGGAAGTGGATTAAATTGATGTAATATGTAATAAATATCAAATTGAATGTATTCAATCCTTTTCTCCCAATTTATAAATAAATTTAGATATATTAATATATTTATTTTAAATTACGTGAAGGAATATGGGAGAAATTATAAGCGAGGTTCTTTGATTATTACGTTAATAAAGGATTATAAGCCTAAATACTCTCTAGTAAAAAATAGTTATATTATAGCATAATATAAATTAGGTTATGATATAATTAACTAATTTATAAGATAATCATTCCAACATGGTAATTAAGTAAATTATTTGGCTAAGTGAAAATATGTTTACAAGGGTAAATACTTAGTGAATATTAATTATTCGTAATAAGGATTTAGTAATTGGATAGCAAAGAGTGGTGTTCTAAGAAATATTAATTAAGAATTTTAATTGGTTCATAGGAGAGGGGATATTCCTCAATACCTTGGTCTCAGTGTAATGAGATTGCATTAATCGCTCAAACTCTAAATGGATGGTATTGAGAGGGAATATTCCTTGATACCATACTTGTCGGAGGGAAGCAAAGGCTGCGCCAGAAGAAGATCTGTGTGATGGTGGTTATAGGCCTGCATGTGCTTAAGTTCGACCTGGCCATTTAGTCTAGTGCCCTGTCGGGACGATGGTATCACCATGTTAGTTAGCATGGACACTGAGGTGTCACATGGATTCCACACAACAGTAGGAGAGATGTTGTCCATGTAAACCGAGAACTTTGAAAGGCCATAACTCTCATTTAAGAGCTCAATTCCGAGCGAAATTACCATCGTTGGAAAGATCTTGATGAGAATAAGATGATGGATTTGTGATAAAGAATATTTAGGATCACTATAAGAAGTGAAAATTTAATACCCCATCTCCTAAAAGGTACTTAGGGGGTTGGGTGTGTGACATACTCTCTCATAGAATCCATGGCCCTTCTCCCCTGAGTATTCACTATCATGTTTTATCTTCTATTGAATGATTTAGGGTTAATAAACCTATCCCTACTTTGAGATCATAACCTGCGAATTTAGGAAGTTTATCTTATTCGGATTATGAACCCTCATCCCATTTGAGGCCTTCTAGTTCAGGTGTTCCTGGAACTAGTTCCCAGAACTAGTCCCCCTTCGACTAGTTTACCTTCACCTATCCTGAATACCACACCAGTTCTCACCATGGAGCTAACTAATCCTAACATTACTCAAGCACAAACACAAACAAAATCTACTTAACCCTATATGTTGGGGTTGAATCTCCTAGATTTCACTGAGCTCATTAACAATCCTATTCAATATAATGCTACTTGGCTAACTATGCCAACCAAGATTCTCTCAGATATACATAAATTTGAGGGACATGCTGGAGAATATCCCTCCAATCATATAATTTCATTCCATATCTAGTTATCAATGATTAAAATCATGGACGAATCAATTATATTGAGGTTATTTCAATCCACTCTCATAGGTGTGGCTACCAAGTGGTACATGCTGGAGATATTACACACTCACCTAGTAATTCGTTTTACTACGTTTTCTAGTCTAATGTTGAGGGAACTATCCATAGATGAGAATATTCTCTCTTGATGATATTTCCTACAAATTAGGGCACCTTTTATAAAATAATGCACCTTCCCTATTCAATTTTGACTCAGTTACACTTTAGTTATACTAGTGGAGGAAACTCATGCATGACAACCTTGGTCTTATCACCAGTAGTTGCATGTTCACCTTGGTTTTCTCACCGGGAGGACACATATCACATGCATGTGGCCACGAGGGCTCACATCATGTGCATGCATGTGGCCATGAGGGCACACTCATGTGTGTTTTTGTGACCTCCATACATGTGACTGAATTAAATGATGATTGCATGGACAATTAACTTAGACTAGGTGGTAGATTACTCCTGTTTCTATTAGTGAGTGTCCATATCTCTCTACATCACTACTATGCTGCATTATTATTATCCATGTAGAGTATATCATGTGTATTTATTTATTCTACCATTTGGTTAATACAATTCAATTATTCTTTCTCTCATTCTTACTTCTCTCTCTATGTTTCTTTTGCAAGATTTATGTGGATTTCTCTAGTTATGTTCTTTGTGCAGGTTTCAAGGTTTCACCCAAACTTCACATGGTATCAGATCCCATAGGTTACTAGGAAGAAGGTGCACATGAACTCATTTGTAGGAACACAATATTGCAACAATTAGAAAGAATGGAATTTCCACCGTCAACACTTCTTACGTTGCACAATTATTTCGAGTGGAAGTCAAAGTTTCTATTTCTTCTCAGATATAGAGGCTTATATTGAATAAACATGGAAACAAAAGTAGAGCTTGATTCTGATGATGAGAAAAAACATTTTTTCCATAGACATGATATAGATTTTAGACTTATTTGCATGTCCATTTCTCCTGAAATTCAATATAATGTGATATCACACTCAACTCCAAACGAAGTATGGACCAAATTGGAGGTCCTATTTGGAATAAAGAAATATTGTGAAGAATGCTTGCAATATATTGACAAGACAAATCTAGTAGAAATGCCAACACAAGAACAAGCTTCTTAGTTTCAAGATACTTTTGCATGTGCCATGCATGCATCTTAGGAGCCACATGTAGAGACTCCCATGCATGCATTTCGGGAGACACATGTAGAGACTTATTCACACCCCATGCATGCATCTCAAGAGCCACATGAAAATACTTTTTCATGCACCATGTATGCATCTCAAGAGCCACATGAAGATACTTTTTCACATCCTCTTGTTCTAGACACTCGAGATGATGTCTCCTCCAAATCAAATCAAATTTCAAATATGGTTTTTGAATTAGATTTGGATGATATTGAACATGCATATGATGATATAGATCAAATACCCAAGTGGGAATAATACATCCTACTAAAAATCAATTATCTTACAAACGATCCTGGTGATCTTAGAAGGATGATATTCCAATTTGCGAGAGATCCACATGTGCTCATAACCACATAACTAGTAATGCCCATGCATTGCTACATGGTTCTAGAATCAGGCCCTCCATCCTATGTAGAGGTTGAAGAGAATATGTTTCGGAAAACTTCCATGAAATAAGGGGATTTGGATCTTCTTCCTTCCAATGAGAAAGTGGATGTATGCAGACTGTTATTGTAGGATTTTTACTTGTGCAAATCCCACCACAAGATCCCCAAATCTTGTGTAACAATGGAAGAAACTACCATTGTCATCTTAGTAGGATCTTCCCTCATTTTAGAGATGGAATACCACAAAGGAGGCTTCCCTGGTGACCTCAAGGGATTGAATAACAATTTTAGTAGCCAAATAACAATTTTATTAGCCAAGCCTACCGCTCCCTATCTTGATCACCGGTTAGTTGGTCTAGGTATAGGAAAAATAAGAGGTTGACATTGATTTTTTGTACCTACCCAGAACAAGAACACTTTGAAACATATATAAAACAATTACTAAGACATAATATGCAAAAATAAGCTCTTTAGACACTATACAATATTTGTTGAAATGGATGTTACAATTTTGCAGCGATAAAAAATTATATGATAGTAGTAAATGATTTGTAACAACAACAATAATTAGTGCTTAGAAATACCACAATTGACCATGAAAAGTAAGTATATAACCATTAGAATATTATTCAATTGTTAAATATGATTTTTGAGTGAGTTAAGTGACCTTTAGATGAGTGTATGCGACAAATTAATGTAGTTTTAGATGGTTGTAGCAAACTTTTATAACAACAAGAAGTGATATAGTGAGTTTTCTAGGGTTATATTTAGTATAGTACTTGAGAGATTTGAGAGAGAGGTTTTATCAATCACTTTCACCACATTAGTTGCTTCAATATTAGTGCCTTTCTAGGGTTGTGGAGTCTCAAATGCATCCGATATTGAATTTTGATATACTTGAAAATAAGAGGTAGGATCTAAAACATAAGGTGAAAGCACATTTGGGCCTTAGGATTTATATCTTGAGGAGAAGGGCGTATAGGGTGCACACACATTTGGGCCCTAGATATCATTTCTCCCTTCTTGTAGGTTCAACGAGGTCAAATATCAATTGTCTAGGACTAAAATCCTAAAGTGCTAGCACTTTGGGGATTTAGGGTTCTAACCGTAGAAAGTAAAACTAACCAATTTTAGACAAACAATACCTCACGAGAGGAAGAAGCACTTATGTTCCTCTATTAGGGTTTCAATAAACATGACTTCTTGAAACAAAATACAAATTTCACCATAAACATCAATAACATAATAAATAATTACAGAAATTTACTTACTTCATCCAATAAACTAGGAGAATTTAACTTGCAAAAATATTCATCCAAAATCAACCAACCATCAACAAGAGATCCATTCCATGCATAACACATGAGAGACAAAGACCAATAACCCTTCAGGGGCCTAAAATTTCAGAATTAATTACCAAAAAGGTGAGTAGTGATGATGATAAAATGAAGTTGAGGGTTAGACTTTTTATATGAGGCTACCCTAACACAATAATCCACATAACATGTCAAAAAAAAAAACATAAGTGGGGTCGATCCCTCATTTAACCTTTACAAATGCTAAAGTGTAAAAAATAAATCGTAATGACCCACATGTGTGAGATGCCAAGCCTCCTTAGGAAAGGAGGGGGCCTCCAAAGGCCAGGTGGAATCAATCTAGAGAAAGATGGGAGTAAGTGATGTCTCTCCTCACTGAAATTCATGCCATGTACCATTAGTACCCCAAGAAATCACACACCCTAGCTACGCCAAGCTCTATAAGATGATGTGACCACCAAAATACGACCAATGCTAAAGATATAGGTGTTACATCCATTCCCTAGATAGATGCATCTAATATATTCCATGTATCTGGTTGTCTGCTGTTGCAATGTCCTTGATCCTAGTGAAAAATAAGCTTCATGGTAATCTGCCTAGCCTATGGGCTTCCAGCCCATCTATGTGCCATCATGATTAAATATGCTTACACCAAGACCATCTTTCCATCGTCCTAGGTTCCAAGGATGTGAGAAATGATTTCTGGGGGTGGTGAGTCACTGGATGACCCACTACTATCCATCACATGTGCCAATTTCATGCAATAAGGAACAACGTCCTAGGTAAAATCCCAAGATGTTCCTCAAAGAGCAATGTCAAGGCCATCCAATACAAATAAAAGTATAAAACATGGTTAACCAAGGTTCATAAGAAAAATTAGTCCTTAAATCATGCAAAGTAATATGTAACATAATATATAATCCATATAAACAATTCACCTCAATATCCCCTTCAAGCATCACACCAACCCATGACCCCATGTGAATTGACAAGTTTAAGTATGGGAGGGCCTTCATCCAAACCTATTAGGTGTGCCACATAGACAATAAATAAAATAACTTAGGTAGAGGGATAGGTCTCGAGGGAAGCATGAAATAAAGAAACCCTTCAAGAGTAAGTGTGATAGTGACATGGTTTTAGGGATTACTTCATGACTTATGCTGTCATTTAATCCATTTCTATAAGATCCTTTGTGGAGGGTGTGCTTTCTCTTGAGTTACCACATTCTTAGGTGCTATTTTTTCCAATCCCCCTTTATCAACCATCTTAATAGCCTTCGTTATCATATTTTCAAGTCCCCTTTTATAAGGTTTCAATCTATACCATTTCTATTTGGGACTGAGGTGAGTACTGAAAGGGTAGAACTCACGTTTGGAATAGATTTTGTTAGTCCTTTTCTATCATTCCTTTATTTCGTTAGCATCATTTTCATATTCTTTTAATAGTAGCTAAAATCAACCTCTGGGCCTTCATCTCCTCTTCTCATGAGAGAGTGTACCATGACCCATTATCAAAGTTTAGTATACTATGAGAGGCTCCAAGATGGAAAGTGTTAAGTATTGTGTGGAGTGTAACGTTAACCTTGTGAGGCCTCCCTAGTAGTACCCCTTTTCCCTAGGTGATCAAAACATGGGATTAGGGCATAGAAGATGACCACCAAGGTGAAACAAAGCAACTGACACAATTTCCCAAGCCAGTGATCCATTATCCAACTTCAACCAAAGATCCTCATCCACATGCCCAACAAATTAAGCACAACACTTTGTAAGAAAGAAGGACTAACATACCTCATGGTGATGATGGATTACCATTTTCCATACTATGGTTTGCTTAGATGTGATGAGCCTTGGTTGAACTGTAGCAGTAAAGGTTAATGAGGGGGGATGTTGGGATGCCATCCATGGACAATATGATCATAATCATGGTCGAGATCATGTTCTCCATTATGGGCCACGAGACATGATATCCTCTAGTTACCCATAGGCATGGGAGGGTAACATCTGGCTCCAACATGGGGACATGTGCTCACCGTAGAGTGCATGATAACCTTAACATCTCTAGTTGTCCAAGACCTGCAATCCTACACCCAATACAAACAACAACACCCTTTAGAAGTATCGATTGGTGGATGTGATCCACTAGAGTCAGTGATAAATCCAAAACCATGCTGAAAAGAAATATGTTTTTACTAAGCTACAAATGATAAAGCAATGATATCCAATGATTATGTTCAATTTCCTAACATGTGTTCATTATGTACAAATGAGTATGAAATATGAAGAAGATGAAAACTATACTAGCGTGAATGCATGATGCAACATATATACAAATACAATGCGAGATGAAAATGCCTACCTAGCCTACACTAATATATGTTAGCTTTAAGATGCGAGGTATAATCATATGACTAGTGAAACCATACCAACATTGTATCAGAGTATCTACCCATTTGATTCATCATAAAACAGAATAAGGACAAGTCAAGCATAAAAAGGTCATGAGTTAGGACATACACCATACCACAAATAGTAATAAAATTTTACTCATGGAGGCGGGAGGGAGCGATAAAATCATGCAAAGAGGTATCAACACAACCCTTCCTTATCCATCCTAGGAAAAGCTCAAAAGAACTAGGTAAAGAAAAATCCTCATCCTTAGATACCAAGCCAACACTCATAGATCAATAAGAGGTGAGAAGGATCCTAAATAAAACTCTAAGTTTTCCCATGGAAGAAGAGAGCGCAAGGTAAGGGATCAAATGAGGCCTAGAGAATTTTTTCTCCCAACCCAAGGTTTTTTGGTCTTGTGTGTGAAACTGAAAACCCTTGCAAGGTTGAAAAACATTATGTCCTACAGGTAAGTGAATATCATGAGAAAATTTCCCAACCATATCTATAAGAGGATAGAAAGGTAAAAAAGGAGGAGTATAGAAATTGTCATCACAAAAATCCTTCTCTGAGAAAATTATGTCCTTACCCTCATCAAAGTTAGAGCACAATGGTGGTTGAAATTATTCTTCATAGAATAAATACAAATTCTCAAAAGAGTATGTATCAATCCCTCCAGTATATGATTATAAATCATTATGAGAATGTTGTAATAAGTCATCCCTGGGTGATCATAACAAATATGCAATTATTTCATCTTCATGTTTCCAAACATATGAATTAGTCTCAATCACATATGGTTGTTCTAATGGAAAATTTTGAAAATGACCTTCAATGTCATAAATGGGATCTCCGTCAAGACCAGAATGAATGACATCCCATTTCTATATCCCTAGATGTATAAAATCATAAATATTGTTAATCAAACCATCACTTTCATTATAGCATGAAGGGTCTAATGTATCCAAGGATTCCTCTAGCACTTCTTCACTATCTGAATCATGAAATGAAGCAACATTAAAAACTTGGAAAGTAGTGTAACTTACCATGTTATTTTTTTCATGTGCAGGAGGAATGAAAACTTGGATGAATTTATCAACATGAGGAGAAAATACCGACGCTTCATCTTCATGAGGACCCTCTTCGTGGATTAGGTATTCAACATGGTGTGTTTCATCAAAATGTTCTTATTCGACATATTCACAATGAAACTCATGTTCTACTTCATGTACTTGGTCATCTTCCTCATGATTGACCCTTTTAGGTTCTTGTTCTTCAATCAAATATTCGTTGTCTTTAATGGAATTATGAGGTGATTATTTCTCCTATTCAAGGGGTTGGTAACCCTCTTCATAAATCCTCTCTTAAACTTCTTGTTGATCAATGGATTCTTCGTCTTCCTCAATAGGGTTGGAAAATAACTGTTCCTTTTGGAGGTCCATTTTGCGATCATGGAGAATGTCTTCATATTTTTTTGTTCTCGAGGCCCACCTTTTGAGGAATTCCTCAATGGAGGTTGCAAGAGAAGATATACTCTTCAAACTGAGAGTATGCTTAAACCAATCATTTTTTCTTGTTTCCAAAGATAACAAAACAAATCTTATTAACACATCTTGATGTGTCACATCTATCTCTGAAACATACTTCAAGAAATTCACAACATGAGTAACAACCAAGAATGGGTATCCATACAATTTTGAATAATTATTACCCCAATATGGAGAAAAGTGATTTGTGTGTCTAGGAATATTTTTAATACTCAGACAAGAATATTTTGTGAAGTGACCACAGTTCCATAATTCCATTACTTGAGAATAAACAATATCACAAAGTTTAGGGTAGGATGACACCTCAAAATATGTTAGTGGACTTGCCAGATAATCTCTTTAGGATCATCAAATAAAGGTGAGGGATTCTACCCTCAGTGGAGTCGCTAGGTAAACTTGTAAGGTAAGGGATTTTGGATAAGTTTATCAAAGATTTTTCATGAGGAGAATGACTCAATCCTCTCTGGAAATGACGCAAAAATATTATCGAAGGATTTGTACTTGTGAAAATCCCACCATAATATCCCTAAATATTGTGTAACAATGGATGAAACTACCACTTTCACCTAAGTGGGATCTTCCCAATTTTTAGTGATGGAAGAGTTCCACCATAAGGGAGGCTTCCCTAGTGACCTCAAGGGATAAAATATCAATTTTAGTATCCAATCCTATCACCCCCTATCTTGATCACCGGTTATTTGATCTATGTCTTGAAAAAATAAGAGGTTGAAGGTGATTTTTTGTACCTTCCTGGAACAAGAACACTTTGCAGCATATATACACAATTACCAAGCTAAAATATGAAAAAATAACCTCTTTATATGTTAGACAAGATATATTTCAATGGTTGTTATAAATTGGCAGCAGTAAACAATTATATGACAACAATAAATGATTTGTAACAACAACAATAATTAGTGCTCAGAAATACCACAATTGACCATGAAACTTAATCATATAACCAATACAATATTATCAAATTGTTAAAGATGAGTGAGTTAAGCCACCTTTAGATGAGTATATGCAACAAATTAATGCAGTTTTAGATGGATGTGGCAAACTATTATAAAAAAAAACAAGTAATATAGTGAGTTTACTAGGGTTAGAGTTAATATAGTTAGTATAGTACTTGATATATTTGAGAGAGAGGTTTTATCAATCACTTTCACCACAATAGTTTCTTAAATATTAGTGCCTTTCTAGGGCTATGGAGTCTCAAATGCATCAAATCTTGAAGGTTGATCTACTCGAAACCAAGAGGTAGGATCTAAACCCTAAGGTGCAATCACATTTGGGCCTTATGATTTAGATATTGAGGAGAAGGATGTCCAGGGTGCAAGCAAATTTGGGCCCTAGATATCATTTCTCCCTTCTTGTAGCTTCAACTAGGTCTAATATCAGTTGTCTAGGGAGAAAATACTAAAGCGCTATCACTTTAGGAATTTAGAGTTCTAACCCTAGCAAGGAAAATTAACCAATTTTATACAAATAAGACATTGTGAGAGGAAGACAAACTTATGTTTCTCTCTTAGGGTTTCAATAAACAAGACTTCTCGCAACAAAATAACAATTTAACCATAAACATCAATAGCATAACAAATAATTGCAGAAATTTACTTACTTCCTCCAATAAACGAAGAGAATTTAACCCTAATTCCAGAAATATCCATCCAAAATCAACCAACCATTCATAAGAGATCCATTCCAAGCATATCACATGAGAGAGAAAGACCAATAACCCCTTAGGGGCCAAAAATTTCAGAAGTAGTTACCCACAAAGGTGAGTAGTGATGATGATAAAATGAAAGTGAGGGTTAGCCTTTTTATATGAGGCTACCCTAACACATTTTCCACATTAAATGTCAACAACAAAATAGAAGTGGGTTCAACCCATCATTTAACCTTTTGTTGATGTTTGAATCAGTAAAGATCGAAACGATGACCTCAAGAGGATATGAATCCCCCTACGTTTTTATAGAGGTGGCACTCCTTTTTGGCTAAAAGATATATATTGAATATCTTGGATTAGGGAGAATTCTAAGGAGCAAACCCCAGATCTTTATTTATTTGATTTGTATATGGAGTGGTTCTTGGTAACCAAATATGATCTTTATGTTCAACAAGAAGTCTTTTAAAAATAGAAAGATTGAATGGAGGTGTTAGTTTCCAATTTTGTCTTGGTTTAGTGAGAAACCCTTGTCCTAAACCCTCCTTACCCATTCCTCATTTTCCGTTTTCAGTTGTATTCTATTTTTAGATTTTGGTATTTCGTGGTTTGCATTATAATCTTTGATGATTTATTTAAGTTTTATTTTGAAAAACATTGTTTAAATTTGAAGTGTCTCCTTTTATGCCGTTGGAATTTTAAAATTTCAAGTTGTCAAACGTGCTACGGGAATAAGCCTATTCCCATAGCACCAAATAATCATGCCATAACTTGCGCATGCCATCCCGATTTAGTTATGATGACACGCTTCATGAATTGAGAGTTCGTGTGCTCCCACGAAAGCTTGGAAATCATTTCCAAATCCAACAGTTTCAGAATATAATTGCTATGCACGCGCGTAGGGTTCATTTCAAAATCACCTATTGTTTGATGATCATTATATGTTACATGTTCAAGTTGGATTAATTAAGATTTGCAGGGAGAAATGCAGGTATCCATTCAAAGAAACAAAATACACTAACAATTGCAGGTAGTGAATTTGGAACCCAAGGACGACGGTTGTAGAATTGAGTTTAATGGCGCCCAAGAGGAGCAGACAAGTTGCCAGAATAGAACTAGAAGGTGCTGAAATTCTTGAATCCTATCCTCAGATGGCCCAAAGATTCAAAGACGCTGGGTGGTTTGAGTTCCTCACCACATTTCAAGGTTATGACGAGGAGGTTTCCATGGAATTTGCTCTGAACTTCGATGGTCACGAGGTCGAAATTGGTAAGATGTTGATGCTGGTGACAGAGAGGACTATAGAAAAGGCTTGAAGGTTCGTGGTTGGAGGGGAAATATGGTGGAAGAAGGAGCACGTGGTTACTGAATTTGTAAATCAATTCCTCCTTCCATATAAGAAGAATCTAGATTGGAGAAGGGGAATACCTCGCAGCTGGGTTCGACCCAAATGGCACACTACTCTGGTGGTGATTCACAGATACATCACCTACGAAGGGAGGTTTTCATTGGTCTACATCTACCATATCAGAATACTGATGCATCTAAACGATGATTACCCTCTAAATGTTCCTTATTTTCTGCTTAAAATTTTGACAAAAATGTCCAAAAAAGTGCAATCAATTTCCACTAATGCTAAAGGCAGTTTGTTCCATCAAGTCATGATTAAAACCCTAGTCATGTCCACCCTAAACAAATTATAGAAGCCCTAGAACTGGCTCATGCAATCCTTAAAACCTATTACTCAACTCAATAAGCAGAAAAAGGGCAGAGGAAGGAAAACTATTAAACAGAGTCGAGATATTTATGATGAAAACCCTGTGAAAGATGAATCTTTTGATATCAAGGTAACTAAGAAGAGTATAAGTAAGAGAACTAGATGGGAGCCCAAAATTGAAATGCTTCCTAAGGAATATGTTAAAGGAGAGACAGATTCAAATAATGATCTCATTGCTCAAACTACAGTCAAGTCTGAAATGCCATCGACCAACAAAAGGAGCGTTGCAATCAAAGGAAAGAAGGATAAAGGTGTGTGTGTATCACAGAAACCTCGGAGAAATTCAACCAGGGCTACTAATAAGTATAGGCTAAAGTCAAAGGCAAATTTCAATCCGTCAATCAAAGAAGAAAACACCATAATCATAGAAGATGATTCTGAGGATGTTGAAACAAGCACTAGGAAAAGAGCAAAAAAGACCCCATTTCCCAATAAATCTATCAAAAAAGGAAAGGGAATACTTACACCACCTATAGGCCCTGTAACAAGAGCTTCAACTAGATTAACAAAGGCTAAAGAGATGGCTAAAGGCATCAGTGAATTCCTTGAAGAAAAACATAATTACTTGGAAGACTCAGATTACTTACCAGCTGTACCTCGAGCTTTAGATTCATCAAGTTCTGAAGAAGAACATAGCTCATAATTAATCTCAAAATACTAGGTTAAAGCCAAGGAACCTAGTGTTACATTAAATATGAATGAAACTGCACCTTCTGAAGATTGTTCAGGATTCAGGGTTGAGATAAGAACTAATAAGGAAAAGATTAAGGAATTTCAGAAAACAATAAAACAATTAAAGAAGGAAAAGATGTAGATAGAACAGTGGAATGCTCGCCAACAAGAAAGGATTCAAAGTCTTAAAAAGAATAAGAAGGAGCAAAGGGCATTTCTTAAGGAACTCAGGGAAATTAATTTCAGACTTTACTGGCACAATGTTGTGTTAACCATGAAGCTCAAGAAAAAAAACGCCAAAGCCACTGCTGCGATTTTATCCTAAAGGTAACATGAAGATTTGTTACAATTTTGTTTAAAGGTACTCCAGAAGATATGGAAAAGGTTATTCATTTTGATCAGGGAGATGCTAAGACTTCAATCTGTTTTACAGAGTCAAACAAAATCCCGATTTTGTAGAGTCAAATGCAATGCTAGCAATGTTTGTTATATCAAGCTGTTGAGCTGTGGACTATTTTGGGGGGTAGAAGATTATTTTAAGTGAATTACTTTAGGAGTTGAATTCTTTTTTATTCTAGTCATTTAAAGATGTTCTAGATAATAGGATATGGAAGTTTTATAGATAGTTTAAATAGACAAAATACATACCATGTGGTGGTCGAAAATTTGGAGATCCAGAGAAACTTTTTGTGGAGCTTATTGTAAAAGACATTTATGTTCAATTGACACTTAATAGCAAAGGCATATGGATGGTTAGACCTTCTTTTTTCTACTCTGTTATTTCATTCTTCATGCTTGAATTTATTATTTAGATTGCAATGCGTTTTGGTTCTTGAATGTTAATTTATACAGTGAAGAATTTGTTGTAGAGATAAATTTTCAAGTAATAAGGTCAAGCTGATTCCTTGTTTCTTTATAATATATTGAGACAAAAAACTCTTGTGAAGTTGACATATTGAAGATTTCACTTTCCTTTTTATTAAATTTGTTTAATCCATCTATGTATATACCTATTATTCAATCAGTGGGATATACTATGTTTTATTTTTTATTTTCATGTCATGCTGTAATCTAGACCTAGTTTTCAACCACTTTACAATAAACCAAACCATAAAACCTTAAAAATACTTTGCAATAAATGAATGATGCCCTAGCTTTCCCTCTCACAGTCAAGTGCAACTTTAGGGACTAACATTTTTGGTGCCGTTACCGGGGATGAAGAAACAAAGATATCTTCCCTAGGGAAACGAAAAGTTTAGATTCAGATCTAGATGGTGAACAAGATTTTGGACATTTTCTAAAGACTGTGATTATTCACCTGGCGACTCCTCTGTGGTAATTATGGCTCCTAAGAAAGAAGGGAAAGGACATAAAATTCCAAAAAATCCTCCACCATCAAATAATAGACCAGTAACAAGGAAAAATCCAGATCCCGAGCATGTAGCAGCAGTGCCAGATCCTGAAAAAATACTAAGAAAGCCTAAAGTTCTTCCTGGCCAGTCTTCGCATTCAAAAGGGAAATTATCTTCAGAAAATTCTCAGGTAGAATCTTCTGAAATCATTAAGACCCAAGCAAATGAAGATTTGAAACCCGAAAGTGAAATTAAGCCTGTTGTTGAGTCTGATATAGTTTCATTCCCAACAAATGTTTCAGAATTAAATTCAAAACAAAGGAAGTTGCTTATTGAACTTATTAAACAGGAATATCCATTCTTGTTGTCTTAAACTAGAAATTTGAGAGTTCCCAACACAAGTGTTAAGAGTGAAACAGAGACTTCTTCATCATATTGTGAATATTTCTCATTTGAATATTTCAGATCACATTACTGTTATTTTGATAATCCTCTATTTCTTAGTCCATTAGCTGATCATAGTTTAGAAAAGAAATCTCCATCTATTGAAAGATGAGGTTCAGGGACAATACATATAAGTTGTAATATACAAGGGATTGTTTCACCTGCAGCATCACCAATCTTTCTTACTCCCCAAGCTCTAAACACAGTTAATATGGCCGCAGATAGAATGGACCAAATAGTTGCAGCTAGGTATGCTCCCCGGGTACTTCCTCAAGTCATGGATGCTTTTCCACCAAATGATTATATGAGATATTTGCCTAGATTTAATGGGGATGGATCAGTTACTGCTGAAGAACATTTGAGTTCGTTTTATAGTTTCGTAGACAATATCAATGTAGAGCATGTTGATGTATGGATGAGATTATTTGTACATAGTTTAAATGGGGAACCAAGAAAGTGGTTTAAGAGTTTGCCTGCTAATTCAATAGCTGATATTGTAGCTTTAGATGAGGCCTTTCTCAATCGATGGGAAAATAAAAAAAAACTTTCAGTATTACCTTACTGAATTTGGTGCTTTAAGGAGGAAACAAGGAGAATCAATTCCTGATTTTACCAAAAGGTTCAACCTGATGTACGATAAAATTCCAGAGGAGATAAAACCTTCAGAGACATCAACTAAAATCAATTTTGCTAATGCATTCGATGCTGAATTTTCCTTATTGATTAGGGAAAGAAGAGCCACTACCTTGAGCCTAATGTAAGATGCATCTATTGAGGTAGAATCAAAGATATTAGCAGCAGACAAATTGAAGTCCAGAAGTGACAGAGATAGGAAAAAGCAAAAGGAAGAGTTGCCTTCATCTTCTAATTTAGCATTCGATATTAAAATGGATGAAATGACTAAGATGTTGAAAAATTTGACATCTGAGATGGAAAGGTTTAAGATGGAACAAAAACAACCCAACAGACCTGCACAAGGGGGCGGTTACAAAAATCCAAATTAGTTTAGGAGACCAAACAATGTACCTCGAATTTTACCAAGAGAAAGAAAAAATCAAGATGACCAAAAGGTGTTACCTCCTTTTTAGAATAATGCAGTAGATGAGGAGGAAGATAATGATGGTATAGAAGAAGACCCTGTAGTTCATTTGAATGATTCCAAATCATCTCCTCTACATGTGACACAACAAGAATATGAAGATGCTTTGATTGCAAATCAGTTTGAGGAAGGGGATGGAGAGGAGATTGTCCAGCATGAACATACAGGGAAAAGGTACAATCTCAGATCTGGTTCCCAGGCACCTAAAGTAGATATACCTATCTCTAGAAAGAAAGCCAGTTCTCCAGTTAAGACAGGGGCAATCAAAGGTGTTCCCAATGTTCAAGCTGATCATTCATTGAAGCAACATGTCAAATATAACACTGCTGACATAAGGGAACCAGATAAAAATGTTTATGCTTTCAATTTAGAACATGAAATCAACAAAATCAAGATTTCAATACCATTATTAGAACTTCTAAAAATAGGACCATTCAGAAAAACTGTCCTTAAGGCTCTAGAAGCTCCATCTCATGTCACCTTCTCAAATATAGTCAACCTTGAAGATGAAAACCCTGCCATTACTATTGGACCTCACATTGAAGATAAAATTGACGCCTCTCCACCATTTTAAATTTCACTAAATATCCATGACAAGATACTGCATAATTGATTAATGGATTTTGGTGCTTCGCATAGTGTCATGCCTAAGGTGGTGATGGAAGAATTAGGGTTGGACATTACTAGACCATATCATGATCTATATTCTTTTGAATCCAAGAAAGTCAAATGTCTTGGGCTTATGAAAGATGTGGTTGTAACTCTTTCCCAATTACCTATGAAGAGTGTGGTGTTAGATGTTATCGTGGCTGACATACCACCAAAATTTGGGATTCTTCTTTCAAGATCTTGGGCTAAAAAGGTAGGTGACACTCTGCAGATGGACATAAGCTATGCAACCATACCTATTTTTGGTGGCAAACAACGAATATTATATAGAGAAATCAGACTGGCTTATTTGGTAAGTGATCACGATAATCCCACTAATCATCCTATATATGCTATAGAAGATGATCTGGGTTCTTCTATTTTTCATATGGATGAGGAAATGGCAGAAGTATCAGTAAGAAAGTCAATAACTGTAGTAGGAGATAGTGAAGACCATTTTGTTTGGAAAATTTATTTTGATGGGGCTTGTTCTAAAGAAGGTTCCAGAGTTGCAATTGTCTTCATTTCCCCTACCAAGGAGGTTATTCCAATGTAATATAGACTTGAATTTGACACCACTAATAACATCAGTGAGTATGAAGCTTTGCTGTTAGGTTTGAAAGCCACAAGAGACATGGGAATAAATAAGTTGTCTGTTTTTGGAGACTCTGAACTTATTGTTCACCAAGTTAGAAACATATATCAAACCGAATAGAAAAGATTGAAACAATACAGAAATGAGGTGTGGGATTATGTGGATAATTTATTCTTGGCATTCGATATTACTTTTGTTCACAGGGATTTAAATCAACAGGATGATTCTTTGGCATTTGCAGCGAGCAACTTTAAAACTCTGATGTTTCCTAATCTGAAGTTTCAAATTGAAGTTAGACACAAACCTTCAATTTCAGATAATATAAAACATTGGCAGGTTTTTAAAGACGATGAGGAAATTAAGAGATTTTTGAAAACCATTGAAGAGTTTTCTAATATTTCAATTGATCAAGATGACGAAGATGCAGAGGCAGAAATACACATTGCAAAAATTATTCAAGATACTATTGTTGGTCACAAGATCATCGAATTGAAGACAAACCATTTGCCTAAGGGTTTGGTTCCATTAGAAAGGTTGTTCGATCATAATGATGTCTCCAGGAAGGCTGTTATCCAAACAGAAGAAACAGATGTGGAAGACTGTGACATTAGTTCAGATGCGAATCCCAGATTGGTAAAAATATCCAGGAAACTGTTAAAAAAGAAGAAGGAAGCATATATTAAATTAATGAAACAATATTCAAATATATTCGCCTGGTCTTATGAATATTTGAAAGTGTTTGATACATAAATTATTCAGCATAAAATCCCTCTGAAACCTGGATCAAAACCTGTAAAACAGAAATTCAGACAATTCAACCCTTTACTGTTACCAATAATAGAAAAGGAGTTGAAGAGGCTACTAGAAGCAAAAATCATAGTGCCACTAAGATACTCAAAATGGGTAGAGAACCTTGTGCCCGTCAGGAAAAAGAATGGAGAGATAAGGCTCTGTGTAGACTTCCGGAATCTAAACAGGTGTTCTCTGAAAGACAATTATCCATTACCAAAAATGGATTATATCTTACAAAAGGTTGTTGGCACAAAGAGAATTTCTATGCTTGATGGATATTCAGGGTACAATCAAATATCAGTAATGGAAGAAGACAAAAAGAAAACAACTTTTACCACTCCTTGGGGTACCTTTATGTACGAAAAGATGCCTTTTGGGTTGATGAACGTTGGAGCTACATTTCAAAGAGCTATGGATATAGCTTTCATTGGCGAGAAAGACAGGTTTGTGGTGATTTACCTTGATGACATCACTGTATTTTCAACATCAAATGAAGAACATTTATAACACTTGAAGCAGACCTTTGAGAAATGCAGGAAGTACGACATATCACTTAATCCCAAAAAAACACATTTTTCCATGGAGGAAGGTAAGCTTATTGGACACATCGTTTTGCCTGAAGGAATTAAAATAGATCCAGAAAGAGTAAAGGCTATTCAGCTAATCAACATTCCGAGAAATAAAAAGCCAATTCAGTCCTTCATTGGTAAGATTAATTTTTTAAGGAGGTTTATACCTAACTTTGTAGAGATTGTCAAATACATCACTGACATGTTGAAAAAGGATGCAGAAATTAAGTGGATACTAGAGGCAAGAGAATCCTTCGAAAGGATCAAATGGGCTATTGTTCAGGCACCTGTTCTAATTAGCCCAATTTTTTCTAAAGATTTCATGATTTTTTCATTTGCATCAGAAAATACCATAGCCGTTGTTCTTCTGCAAATAAATGAACAAGGTCACGAGCAACCTATATCCTTCTTTAGCAAAACCCTCAGGGATTCTGAATTGAAGTATGATCTAATAGAAAAACAAGATTATGCCTTAGTGAAGGCTTTAAAATCTTTCATAGTGTATATTCTTCAATAAAAAAATACTGCTTATGTCCCAAGCAATGTATTCAAAGAAATATTGGTTCAACCTGATTGTGAAGGTAAGAGGGGGAAATGGATAACCAAAATCTTGGAATATGATCTCACCATAAAGCCTACCCAGCTGATAAAGGGACAAGGCCTCGCCAAATTAATGACATAATCCAATTACAAAGCAATTGGATTATACCATCTTTCAGACATGACACATGACTCTTCTGTCCATATTCAAGAAATTGATTTACAAATAAAAAACAAGTATGTTTCTTCAGAATGGTATAAAGAAATCGTATTTTTCTTGCTGAATTTTCAATCTCCCCCAGAATTGGATAAATCAAAATATAGATCATTAAAGTTGAGAGTTGCAAAATATTGTATTGTTGATCAGATCCTGTTTTGGAAAGATCCCAATGGTTTTCTATTGAGATGTGTGGATGAAAAGGAGGCTAAACTAATCTTTCAAGATCTGCATCATGGTGTCTGTGGAGGTCATCATCATTGGAAGGATACTGCCTTCAAAATTCTTAGAGTAGGCTATTATTGGCCAGTTCTATTCTCATATATTTTTTCTTAGGTCAAGGCATGCGAACCTTGTTAGAAATTTGCCGAGAAGCAGAAACTTATATCTATGCCTCTGAAACCAATCATTGCCCACAGACCGTTCCAACAATGGGGATTAGATTTCATTGGAGAGATTAATCCCACCTCATCAGGGCAGCATAGATGGATTCTTACAGCCACCAATTATTTTACAAAGTGGATAGAATCCATTCTGACTCGAAATACTACAGATAAGGTAATCATGGAATTTCTAGAGGGATATATTTTTTCCAGGTTTGGATGTCCTAAAAAATTGGTCACTGATAATGCACATTCTTTTAAGTTGAATTCCATGCTTGAATTCTTCAATAAATACAATATAAAATTGGTTCATTCTACTCCCTACTACCCCTAGGGGAACGGATTGGCTGAATCTTCCAATAAGACATTGGTAAGGATGATCAAAAAGTTGCTGGCAGAAAATAAAAAAGCATGGGATTCCAAGTTAAAGTTTGCTCTATGGGCTGATCACATCAGCAACAAGAAAGCTATTGGGACATCTCCCTTCCAGATGGTATATAGCACATAAGCTATCCCTCCAACTCAATTGGGCCTGCCAGTCTTGAAGTTTCAGCAAGAAGAACAGGAAGAACCCAATGATGTACAAAGAAGGATTTTTCAGCTCATTGAAGTTCAGCAGGCTAGAGAACAGGTTAACCAGAAAGCTGCTGCTCACCAGAAAAAAATCAAGGCTACATTTGATAAAGGAACTAAGAAATATGTTTTCAATGAAGGAGATTTGGTGTTGAGATGGGATGCCAAGAGAGAAGATAAAGCAAAACACAGAAAGTTTGATAATCTATGGTGTGGTCCTTTCAGGATAACCATGGTAATGAACAATAACACTTTTCTCCTATAACACTGAAATTTTTGGGGGCCCAGTGAATGGGAGGTTCTTGAAGCATTATTTCATCTAAAGGTTCGATAGGTTAGAGTTAGTATAGCAGGTTTTCTTTCAATAAGACTCCATATACCCAATGGACTTGTTTTTACAGTTATGTTGAAAATAAAAGACAGACAATCACAGGGCAATCAATGAATCAGAGATAAAGGAAAGGAAATGGTCTTTAGTTCTTGGAGTTTAGTATCAAAACTCCATCCCCAGAAGGAGCCAATGTTAGTCTCTAATTTTGTCTTGGTTTAGTGAGAAACCCTTGTCCTAAACCCTCCTTGCCCATTCCTCATTTTTCGTTTTCAGTTGTTTTCTATTTTTAGATTTTGGTATTTTGTGGTTTGCATTATAATATTTGATGATTTATTTAAGTTTGATTTTGAAAACCATTGTTTAAATTTGACGTGTCTCCTTTTATGCCGTTGGAATTTTAAAATTTCAAGTTGTCAAACGCGCTACGGGAATACGCCTATTCCCATAGCGCCAAATAATCATGCCATAACTTGTGCCTACCATATCGATTTAGTTATGATGACACGATTCATGAATTAAGAGTTCATGTGCTCCCACGAAAGCTTGAAAATCATTTCCAAATCCAACAGTTTCAGAATATAATTGCTATGCACGCACAAAGGGTTCATTTCAAAATCACCTGTTGTTTGATGATCATTATATGTTACCTGTTCGAGTTGGCTTAATTCAGCCTTGCAGGGAGAAATGTAGGTATCCATTCAAAGCAATAGAATACACTAACAATTGCAGGTAGTGAATTTGGAACCCGAGGATGACGGTTGAAGAATTGAGTTTAATGGCACCCAAGATGAGCGGACAAGTCACTAGAATAGAACCAAAAGGTGCTAAACCAGAAGGTGCCGAACCAAAAGGTGCCGAACTTCTTGAAGCCTATCCTCAGATGGCCCAAAGATTCAGAGATGATGGGTGGTTTGAGTTCCTCACCACATTTCAAGGTTACGACGAGTAGTTTTCCATGGAATTTGCTCTGAACTTTGATGGTCATGAGGTTGAAATCGGTAAGATGTTGATGCTGGTGATAGAGAAGACTATAGGAAAGGCTTGAAGGCTCATGGTTGGAGGGGAAATATGGTGGAAGAAAGAGCATGTGGTTACTGAATTTGTAAATCAATTCCTCCTTCCAGATAAGCAAAATCCAGATTGGAGAAGGGGAATACCTCACAGCTGGGTTCGACCTGAATTGCACACTGCTTTAGTGGTGATTTACAGATACATCACCTATGAAGGGAGGTTTTTATTGGTCTACATCTAACATATCAGAATACTGATGCATCTAAACGGTGATTACCCTCTAAATCTTCCTTATTTTCTGCTTAAAAGTTTGACAAAAATGTCCAAGAAAGTGCAGTCAATTTCCACTAATGTTAAAGGCAGTTTGTTCCATCAAGTCCTGATTAAAACCCTAGTCATGTCTTCCCTGAACGAATTACAGAATCCCTAGAACTAGCTCACACAATCCTTAAAACCTATTACTCAACCCAATATGCAGAAAAAGGGCAGAGGAAGGAAAACTATTAAATAGAGTCGAGATATTTCTGATGAAAACCCTGTGAAAGATGAATCTTCTAATATCAAGGTAACTAAGAAGAGAAGAAGTAAGAGACCTAGATGGGAGCCCGAAATTGAAATTATTCTTGAGGAATATGTTAAAGGAGAGACAGAGTCAGATAATGATCTCGTTGCTCAAACTAAAATCAAGTCTGAAATGCCTTCGACCAGCAAAAGGAGTGTTGCAATCAAAGGAAAAAAGGATAAAGGTGTGTGTGTATCACAGAAACCTTAGAGAAATTCAACCAGGGTTACTAATAAGTATAGGCTAAATTCAAAGGCAATGTTCAATCTGTCAATCAAAGAAGAAAACACCATAATCATAGAAGATGATTATGAGGATGTTGAAACAAGCACCAGGAAAAGAGCAAAAAAGACCCCATTTCCCAATAAATCTGTCAGCAAAGGAAAGGGAATACTTACACCACCTACAGGCCCTGTAACGAGAGCTTCAACTAGATTAGCAAAGGCTAAAGAGATGGCTAAAGGCATCAGTGAATTCCCTGAGGAAAAACAGAATTACTTGGAAGACTCAGATTACTTACCAGATGTACCTTGAGCTTTAGATTCATCAAGTTCTGAAGAAGAACATAACTCAAAATTAATCTCAAAATACCAAGTTAAAGCCAAGGAACCTAGTGTTACCTTAAATATGAATGAAATTGCACCTTCTGAAGATTGTTCAGGATTCAGGGTTGAGATAAGAACTGATAAGGAAAATATTAAGGAATTTCAGAAAACAATAAAACAGTTAAAGAAGGAAAAGATGGAGATAGAAAAGTGGAATGCTCGCAAGCAAGAAAGGATTCAAAGTCTTAAAAAGAAGAAGAAGGAGCAAAGGGAATTGCTTAAGGAACTCATGGAAATTAATTTCAGACTTTACTGGCACAATGTTGTGTTAACCACGAAGCTCAAGCAGAAAAACGCCAAAGCCATTGCTGTGATTTTATCCTAAAGGTAACATGAAGATTTGTTACAATTTTGTTTAAAGGTTCTCCAGGAGATATGGAAAAGGTTATTCGTTTTGATGAGGGAGATGCTAAGAATTCGATCTGTTTTACAGAGTCAAACAAAATCCCTATTTTGTAGAGTCAAATGTAATGCTGACAATGTTTGTTATATCAAGCTGTTGAGCTGTGGACTATTTTGGGGTGTAGAAGCTTATTTTAAGTGAATTACTTTAGGAGTTGGATACTTTTTTATTCTAGTCATTTAAAGTTGTTCTAGATAATAGGATATGGAAGTTTTATAGATGGTTTAAATAGACAGAAGATGGACCATGTGGTGGTCAAAAAATTGGAGATCCAGAGAAACTTTTTGTGGAGCTTATTGTAAAAGACATTTATCTTCAATTGACACTCAATAGCAAAGGCATATGGATGGTTAGACCTTCTTTTTTCTACTCTGTTATTTCATTCTTCATACTTGAATTTATTATTCATATTGCAATGCGTTTTGGTTCTCGAATGTTGCTTTATACAATGAAGAATTTGCTGTAGAGATAAATTTTCAAGTAATAATGTCAAGATGATTCCTTTGTTTCTTTATAATATATTGAGACAAAAAACTCATGTGAAGTTGACATATTGAAGATTTCACTTTCCTTTTTATTAAATTTGTTTAATCCATCTATGTATCTACCTATTATTCAGTCAGTGGGATATACTATGTTTTATTCTTGATTTTCATGTCATGCTATAATCTAGACCGAGTTTTCAACCACTTTACAATAAACCAAACCATAAAACCTTAAAAATACTTTGCAATAAACGAATGATACCCTAGCTTGCCCTCTCACAGTCAAGTGCAACTTTAGGGATTAACATGAGGATTCAATATCTGAATATATTTGTGCTCAACATCATACATACAACCTTCTTAATTACATACAAATAGTGAACACATCCATATCTTCTCTTGAGAAGAAGGAGAGAATAATTTTGACCATCTCAATTTTTTTTAAAAGAGTATTGTAGTTTAAACATAAGAAAATTTGTTAAGCATACTGTTATCACACAATTTGTACTTGCCCAAAGCCAAAGGCAAATGAATTATAAATTTGCATAACAAGGAGGATGTCCTATCACTGTCACCTTAATAAGACACCTCTTTCTATTTAGGAGTAGTACCCCAGGGGAGACGTCCCTAGTGACCTGGGGGTTTGAGAAGGCTAAGGAAAAAGTATTAAGGAAGTTGATGGCACAGACCCCCCCCTTTCTCTCCTCCGAGGGGATTCTCGACCTCCCGGTCTAGGATCATTAAGTCACCTGAGTCAAATCGACTCTTTGGTTTCCTACTGGAACCCAATGTAATTTTCACAGGTCCCTCTTTCTCCAAAGTACATGTCCTATCAACCCTGCAACTCTCTTCTTGGATTCTTTGAATAAAGTTGACAACGACACTAGTTCTCTGTGTTAGGACTCTTTTGTCATATACCACTTGATGCAAACCCCCCTTCTCTCCTTGGGGCTGCTCGACCTCCCAGTCTAGGATCGTTCAAATGACTGAGCTGAATTATCTCTTCAGGCCCACTGCTGGAACCCAGATCAAGTTACACATGCCCCTTTTCTCCTAAGGCATAGGTGTTGGGTTGTCATTCTGTCATCATTTTCCTTACCAAAAGGACCTGTTTTGAATCAAGACACCTCATTTCTCACCTGCATTCATCACATACATCAACCTAACTATACCTATAATGTGCCTAGCAAGTGTTCAAGGTATATGTTGATAATTTAATAAATTTCCTTTATTTTTATGTATCTTTAAAAGGTTTTGAACTAATCTTGTCTATATTCCAAGAACAATTTTGACTATTATAGTTAAGCTCCTGCCACCTAGATCAAATCTGGTTACACATCATAGTTCCAGTTACACCTTCATCAATTCTCATATGTCCAACTATTCTGATGGGATTCGTGGATATGGATGATAAAGAACACAGGCTTGATATGGTTGTGAACCTACAAATGCATCCTCAACCACTTCCGAATAAACATGGATGATCAAGCTAAAAATAGAAGACAATATGGCTGAGTTAATGCTTAGCGCATCTCTAGAACGAATGCCTTGTCCTCATGCACTTCGTGTCATGAGGACAAGGCTTTGAAATCTTCATCTTTTATTTGATCAAATCCTTTCAATCTGAATAATTGTGACACGTAACAGTTTGTTGAAAACCATTTTCTAAAAAGAGGGAGATTTATGTTTATCATGTAATTAATGATCATATTATAGAAGCCAGTCTGGCACTTTGAAGGGAGGAGGATGATAGGAATTATTAGGCTGATAGACATTTCATTTTTTGCTGATAGATAGTCTTTTTCTTCCAGGATTATAAACTCAGATAGACCAAAAATGACTGCATTATTTTATAAAGATATACATTTCCAGAATTCAATTCTGTCTGAATGTTGTGTGATGAATTAGTCAATTCAATCATTGTTGAAGGCAAGAAGGGCCCCTTGTCTCAGAATATGTTTTTATTTTGTAGCTTGAATTTTTGAATAACCATTAGCTATTTTGCTTACAGTTTGAAGTTATATTGCAATTGCATAGTTTGGATAATGAATATTTTTGAGGAAGCTTCAGTTAGAATAGAGTAATATCAGATTTTCTTTCGAATGCTTTATGAAATGCATGGGTTACACAGATAGATACAAGTACTTTATAGAAGGTTAGTTTACTTTAAAGAATGGTGTGATTGAAAGACATGGTATTATATATTTGCAGTTAAAAAGGGTTGAACGACATGTTAGTAGATATTTGTAGTTGAGATTAAACTAGAGTAGTTGGTAGAATGAATATTGAAAGCTAGCAGAGTTACAAATTGATGTTCTTCCATTTGAACTGAAGATGAGGTTGAGAGACTAAAAGAATGATCACTATATTATTGTTATGGATTTACACTTGTAAAGTATCTTGATAAGGAATAAGAGAAAGAACGTGAGTTTTGGAAAGGAGAGAAGACATAAATTCAAATCATCATTTATCAAAGCTACTAATTATCAATATTGTAGAAATGATGGATATAGTGAATCCAGAAGTTTCAAGTGATGTCTATTAAGTGATCATAGTCATGCTTTAAGTTATTCAAGATAGAATCAATCTATCTTCTATGCATGAGTGAAGATTTGTTTCCTTTGAAGTGTGTACTTAGATAGACCCTTGCTGCTATTTAAAGATTGAAGTAGTGACCACAGTTTTGAATGTTGGCTAGTGGAATTAAACTTGAATAAAACAGATAGTAGAAGAAACCAATCCTGCACATATGGTGTCAGTGCCTCAAATTCTACCTCCCCGGGTTGACATTTTATGAAGGCTATATATAGTGATATATATTTAGCTCAACAGTAGGTTCTATGTAACCCACAGGCCCTTTTCCTAGCGCTCTTGGAAATTTTAAACTGGCGGACGCTAGCTCCCTCTCCTCATATGACCTTGGGTTATGACCCAGGGTTTCGATGAATTCCAAACAACCACCACTCGAATCCTCTAGAGTGTACGACCTCCGAAGTGAGGGATCCTATGACACTTGTCCCCCTGATCCGAAGGCTCAAATGAACTTCGACCTTCAGCCTTTGGGAGTTCTTTCTCTACCCAGCTCACTTTCCTCCCAGAGTGACGTTTCTCCGAAGTGGCAGATATTGTGCCACACGTCCCTTTCCAATCGACGTCGGGATGACTTCATGACTCTGACCCTCTTCATCCTCAAATGACTTTTCTAGTTCCCTCCTCGCAAGTCTCTGCTCTTCCTCCTGAGCTTGTATGGAGAAATTGCTTTACCTATGGCACACTCCTTGAGCTTGACTAAATCTTCTTGCAATTCTTGTCTTGGTGCACTTCTTGCACAGGTATTCTCCTAAATCCTTCAAGTTTTTCCAAGAAAATTCCCACCTCTTCTCAATGCACACTTGCAGAGCTTCTCTTTCCTCAAATTTTTCAACAACTCTGGGATTTTCTTCAATTCCCCAACACTCCAGAATGTGTTGGTCCTGTGTGCACTCGCACCTACTATATTCCCTCCTGGCATAATCTTACATATTATTCCTCAACTCTGTGTTATGCTTCCTCCTTCGCAGGCTTTCCCCCAAGGTATTAAACAACCTTGAACTTCTCCCTTGCATCTATGAATTATTCTGGTGCACCCTCCTGGCACATTCTTCTCTGAATTCAACTTGAAATTCATATATGCACTCCTTGCATTTGGCTCATAGAGTTTCGACACTCTGTCACACACTCCTTGCGTTTAACCTAAAGAACCCACAACTAATTCCACAAACTCACAGATAGAGGATTCTATCTCTATCCCTACAGATGAAATATACCATACACATCTACAACATAAATAAACATAATCGACATTCATAAAGAAAACATCCATTACACAAGAAATTGCAAATAGTGGAATCTATTCCTTTCTATTAAAAACAAAATGTCAATTACAATATATGAGTCTGGACTGCAACTGATTCTCGGCCCTTAACTCTCCTCTCTATCAACACAACCAACCCATGTGTCAACAACCTATAAGGGCACACAATAAAAGTATTTATACATGAGGGGATTGACGAGATTTCCCTCCAATATATGCTAGTGGTGTCTAATCACCATTCAAAACACCTGACTAATGAGGAAGATTATAATGAGTGGAAATCTAGCCCGAATCAGGTCCAAATCCCTCTTGCCATTAGCCACTTAAGGAGACCTCATATACAACTTGTGCAAAAGAACAACTTGGCTCCTCCAGCCTGAAATCATTAATTTCCTTGATTACATTTAACTTTCTAAGGACAAATGAGAGGGAGATGCCTCTCCCTTCCTTGAATGCACGCCAACGTGCTAACCATATGGTGTGTGCTAAGGTGGAGCGATGCTCCTATATCATACTCCAATGCTACGAAAATTCATGAGATCCTGCTCATGAGCTTCCCAACTTTGTTGAAATCCTCTTGGATCCCAAAATTTCTCCTGGAGATTTCCTCCCACTCCTCTTCTTTGCTGCTGTTGTTGCTTCTTCCATGCTTCTTGTGTAATATTTTCTCTGTTCAAATTCTCCTTTCTGGCAACTTCTTCCACTGAATTCAACATCAAATCCCTTATCTCCTATATCACTTCTTCCAACTTCTCTACCAGTTGGCTCTTCTTATGCAATTTACTTGGCTACAACTCCTTCTTTCGGTCGATGAGTAGTTTACCCTGGTCCCCCATGCTACCTTCATATCCTACGATGTTGACTATCCACTTTGCTGAAGACTCCAATTCCATAGGCTTCTTACTGAACTGCTGCTCAACTATCTCCTATGATAGACTCACTTATGTCAGTTCTTCAACTAGTTCCATTCCAAATTCCTCCAGGTACTCCTCATGCTGGCATGTCTACCCTGTCATGCCTATCTCCTAGCAGCCACCTTCTAGTTCCAGACTATCCAACCAATCCTCCAACATATTCAACTTTATCTCCAACTGAGTGAGAAATTCGACCGGGTTCTCCTCTTCTATTGGGGAAGATTTCAATATCTGCTCCTTCTCATCCATGACAGTCTCATCTCGTTGTCCTTTTGTTGCTACCTCTACAAAAAATATGATAGCCTCTCCTTGGATGTTTGGCAGGAATATATCGATTCCCCCAATGACCAAGATGCTCTCCTGATATTTCTCCTCGATGGTGGAAGTATTTAACTTCTCATCATCTTCATTCACGTGGCTTGCAGTTCCACATGAATATTCATATGGATGAGGCCTTTCTTCTCCCTTCTTTCCATCTATCAACACCCCTTGCTGACATGAACTCTCAACTAAGTTCATTTCTTCTCCCTTGACCACCTGGAAATTTGGGATGTCTCCTCTTCCCTCATAGAAGTTTATGATATCAATTGATCCCTTCTCATTTCCCACCTAAAAATCTATGAGACCTCTGCCAGATCTCTTTCCCTTGTTACTGATATTTTCAGCATGTCTCAACCACATTTTTAACACATGTTGCTTCCTCCTAGACAACAAATTTCGAATGGGCCACTCAAATTTCTGTTTCAAAGGCCACTCGTATCTCCAACGTACCTTTTCCTTCGGCTGTATCTTCAATGCTAGATTCTCCATCTCTGCTAAGATTTCACTGAGCTCCTTATCCATTTCTGCTTTGCTTTTCTGTGGGAAATCTTCTCTTTGACCACGCTTATGTCCTTCAACAACCATCTTTCTTCACCTGCAACCCACCTGTATGTTTACCATATTTCTCACACCTTGCAACAGTCTCTACATAACATCTCCCTCTGTTTTCCTTCACCTACTGTCTATAGGTGAATTCAAGATTCTGATACCGCTTGATGGTACCAAACTATCTCCTTTTTCTCCTCTACCTACATAAATTAAATCTATGGCTCTGATACCACTGTGATGGTGTATACCCCCCCCCCCCCNAATTTCTCTCCTCTGAGGGGCTGCTCGACCTCCCAGTATAGGATTGTTAGGTCACCTAAGACAGATTGACTCTTTGGTTCCCTACTTGAACCTAATGTAATTTTCACAGGTCCCTCTTTATTCAAAGTATGGGTCCTATCAACGCTGCGACTCTCTTATTGTCTTCTTTGAAGAAGTTTGGTGATGACACTAGTTCTCAATGCTAGGCCCCTTTTGTCACATACCACTTGATGCAGACCCCCCTTCTCTCCTTGGGGCTACTCAACCTCCTGGTCTAGGATCGATCAAATGACTGAGCTGAATTGTCTCTTCGGGCCTCCTGCTGGAACCCAGATCAAGTAATACAACCCCCTTTTGTCCTAAGGCACATGTTCTATGTAACCTGCAGGCCCTTTTCTTGGTGCTCTTGGAAATTTTAAATTGGCAGATGCTAGCTCCTTCTGTTAGGCCCCTCTCCTCATATGACCTCAGGCTATGACCCGGGGCTTCGACGAATTCTGAACAACCACCACTCGAATCCTCCAGAGTGTACGATCTCTGAAGTGATAGATCCTATGACACCTATCCCCCTGATCCGATGACTAAAAAGAACTCTAGCCTTCGTCCTTTAGGATTTCTCACTCTACCTAGCTCACTTTCCTCCCAGAGTGACTTTTCTTCGAAGTGGAAGATCTTCTGCCACATGTCCCTTTTCAATGGACAACTAGGATGACTTCGCAACTCCAACCCTCTTCTTCCTCAAAGGAATTTTCTGGTTCCCTCCTAGCAAGTCTCTGCTCTTCCTCCTGAGCTTGTAAGGCAAAACTACTTTACCTCTGGTGCACTCCTTGCACTTGAATGAATCTTCAGACTTCCTCAACACTTATATAAGTGTTGTCCTGGTGCACTCCTTGAATAGGTCTTCTGCTGAATCCTTCATGTTTTTCTAAGGAAACTCCCGCCCTCGCTCAATGCACACTTGTAGAGATTCTCTTTCCTCAAAGTGTTCAACAACTTTGGGATTTTCTTCAATTCCCCAACATTCCAAAATGTGTTGGTCCTGTGTACACTCATACCTACTCGATGCCTTCCTGACATAATCTTACAGAGTATTCAACAAATCTATGCTATGCTTCCTCCTACACAGACTTTCCCTTAAGGTATTCAACAACCTTGAAATTATCCCTTGCATCTGTGAATTATTTTGGTGTGCCCTCCTAGCATGTTCTTCTCTGAATTCTACTTGAAATTCAGATACACACTCCTTGCATTTGGATCATAGAGTTTCGACACTCTATCACACACTCCTTGCGTTTAGCCTAAAGAACCCATAACTAATTCCACAAACTCACAGATAGAGGATTCGATCTGTATCCCTTAAGATGAAATATATCATACACATCTATAGCATAAACAAACATAATCGACATTCATAAATAAAACATCCATTACACAGAAAATTGAAAACAATGGAATCTGTTCCTTTTTATTAACAACATAATGCCAATTACAATATATGAGTCCGGACTGCAACTGAGTCTTGACCCTCAAATCTCCTCTCTATCAACACAATCAACCCATGTGTCAACAACCTCTAAGGGAATACAATACAAATATTTATACATGAGGGGCTCGACGAGATTTCCCTCCAAGCTATGCTAGTGGTGTCTAATCACCATTCAAAACGCCTAGCTAATGAGGGAGATTACAATGAATAAAAATCTAGCCCGAATCGGGTCCAGATCCCTCCTATCTTAAGCCACTTAAGGTGACCTCATCTACAACTTGTGCAAAATAACAACTTGGATTTTCCAGCTTGACATCATTAATTTCCTTGATTACATTTAACTTTTGAAGGTAAAATGAGAGGGTGACACCTCTCCCTTCTTTGAATGAACACCAACGTGCTAACCAACTAGTGCATGATGAGGTGGAGCGATGCTTCTGCATCAACAGTCCCACCCCTCTCATAGGTCACTATGATCAAAAGTTCCAAGTGTTTTAATGAGATGAAGAAAAATAATATTCAAGTGTAAGTTTCGAGAACAAGACAACAAGAAAAGATGCTATTTGCAAGTACCATATGATATTAGTGCTTCATAAAACCATATAATTTTAATAAAAAGAACAAGTTGATATAAAAGATGAAGCAATATAAGTATTTATAACAACAATATATATTTAGCAATAGCTACACAATTATGCCTAAAAAATGCTTCAAAAATGACAAGAAATGATAACATAAACTTGACAAAATGATAGTAATTGTCAGAAGTAATTTTGACAATGTATTATCATCTTTTGCTCTTGATTTTAAGATGAATTTGTTGTTGTTATAGATGGATGTAGCAATATTTTGAAACATCAACAAATCAGTGAGTAAATTATTCTAATCTAAAGTTAGAAATAGTTAGTAAACGTCTTAAGGTAGATGGTTTAAGAGTTTGTTTAATCAATCAATCACTTGCAAGGTGCGAACTAGTGCCTTTTACGGTAAATGGAGTCAAAGTTTGCAGTGACAATTCTTAGAGGGAAAAAAAATGATAATAGATGAACTAAATGAAGGGGAAGATGATTGAGGTGTTAGTAACCTAAGGCCTCAATATCTAAAACCCTAGAAGAAAAAATGCTAGAAAGTAGGTAACCCTAGGCCCTAGCGTTTTCCTTCTTCTTTAGATCAAGCTTGAAATAAAATTTATGAAGTTTAATGAAGAAATGTTACTAGAGTGCTACAAAGGTAGGTATCTAGTGAATTCTTCAAGGGGGGTTTGCTCTAGAAAAATCAAGTAGGTGAAGAGTTATAAAGAAAAGGACAATAACATGTGCTTTTCTCCTAGGGTTTTAAACTAGCAATTTCACAATCTTAGAAATGAATAAGAAAATATACCATAACCATTCAAAATCAAGAAGAATTTCATATTTTACTTACTTCATCAAGATAATCTAGCCAAAAAACCCTATTTGAATACTTTCCACCATAAAAATGCCAAAAATACACAAGGAATAGCCTCCTCCAAGAGTTGCACACCACTTAATTTCATTCAATAAGCCTTAAAAGAGGATGAATTCCATACCTCACACTTGTGTGAGTGAAAGATGATGAAAAAATGAGAGTTTTAAGTCTCTATTTATACAATATCAATGACCTTTATTTACATTTTAGGTCAAAAAAGGCCGACATGCCCACTTTACATCAAAAATCCAGTTTTACATAAAATTAACAATTCAAAACCCTAATTTGTCTTTAAGGATGATGTCATGTCCCTTCTAGGGTGAAGTTAGGCCCCATCATGGAACCCTAGGCCTCAAAAGTGAGACGTTAGGCCTCGAAAGCTTCCACATGTGTGAACCAAGACATCCTCATGCCAAAACCCTAAATGGATGATGTCAAGGCTCAATATGATGATGTCAGGGGCCTTCAAGGGCCAACGTCATGGTGGGAGGGAAATACACCCCTAGGTCCAGGCCTGCCAAAGTGTCTCTCTTGGAACGTCCTTCTTTTTCTCTGATGCAAGCCTCTGGTGTCCCTCTGCCCTTGGATGTGGTCACAACATCCATCTGGTGGGATTTTATCCCAATGGAGGTTTGAAATAATCATCTCCCCATATGTACCTGTCTATCAGGCATGGTCCTATAACAACAACATGTATGCCTTCCATGGGCTGATAAGTCATAGGGATCATAAAAATGTCAATCGCGTCTAATAATCAAGCTACCCAAACATGTGCATCAAACCCCCCTTTACCCAAACAAATGCTCAAAGAAGTTATGCAATTTACCAAGGAAGGTGTGGAGAGGGTCTTAAGATGTCCTATTGGGATAATCCTCCTTATATTTGGGGTGTTTCCTAGGTGAAGAGAAATCTAGGTCATGTAGATGTATGAGATGGTGTAGGGAATGTTTTGGCAAAGGGTGCAGTGATAACAGGGAAATGTAAGTCTTACCTATGGGTTCCTCTGTAGAGGGTGAGCTACACCTTGTCATGGATTCCATTGTTTCCTATCCCATTCAATTCCTTTTACTCTTTGTCTTATTAATTTTCTTTTCAAGAGAATAGCTGGAGGACACTGTTCTGGCATGGTGACTAGTTGTGACAGTGTTACCCACAACCATTTCATGGAGATGAGAAGGCTGGCTCGTGATGAGACCCCCTTTCTCTTAGCTACACTACCAAGAGACACTACCCTGGTTTGGTGACCATATGGATGGCAGTGTCATACTTCTACATGCCCATGGCCCTAATAGGCCGACTCATGATGAGACCTCCTATCCACCAACTAGATCTTGAGTTTTATTTTTATTTTACGGGTCCCCTTTTCTTGCTGAGAAAATTTTTATTTCTTTCTTGGGAATCCTTGGGTGAAGCATCTCAAGGTTTCATCTTGGCTTTTAAATTTTTCCAGCTACTTTTACCCTCTATGCCTTTAGCCCCTTCTTCCCACAAGGAAAGGTACAACCCTTACTAGCTTGGAAAACTCAATACCCGAACCAATGTAGGAGAAAGATGAGGGAGATAATTATGAAAAGTGGTAAGTATGGAAGGAATGGATGATGAACTTTCATAGAACCACCTAGTGGAAACTCATCACTAAGGGAACCAACTTACTAGGGCACTCTGTCATCCACACCAGGTATGGACAAGTTAAAGAGCATAATTTCCAAGCAAACTTCATGAAACAAAAGAGAATTCAATGCACATATTCAAATGTTTTGAGAATCAAAGTGACACATACCATGATACCCGAACTCATTACCTCATGGAGAAATACCTACTTCTACTTCAGAATCAGACCGATGGGATGGATGATGTTTCTATTGATAGATAGGAGGTGCTGAAGAAAATATGGGCCCTCTAGGGCCAATATCAAGTCATATGGCTCTCGATAATCCATGTCTAGGATTTGTGGGCCTCAATACATAATCTCCTTAGTTATCCCTAGGATAGGGTATAACATTTGGATCCAACACGGGGACATGTGCTCACTGTAGAGTGCATGAGAACCTAAACATCTATGGCATGACCTGTGATCTGCTAGATCCCAACAAAAAATGATTATTAATCTTTTGGGGTGGTGATATCATCCCTGACTTATATACGATACAATGAAATAAAATCAATCATATATACATATGGAAATGAAATCACAACTACACTACTCTAACATGATATGTATATGGTATATACAATGAATGCAAATTCCTACCTACTTACCTGTACTTACCTGCCATACTGCTGGTCGGTAGTAACAATTGATGTGTATAGAGTTCACATGTAGCTTCAAAGCTTCTCATTCCAAGGTTTCCAAGTTAAATGAGTTTGTTCCTGCTTGAATCATGACATTGTAGGGACTTGTCCTTAATCCATCCAATGTCTTGTGCATACTAGGTTTCTCCCTTCTTTTGTCCTATAACAACACCAAATCCCCTTCAAGGAAATCTCATTCCTTTGCCTTGTGATTGAAGCTTCTCTTGAATTTATCCTTGTTGTAATTCGATCTTCTCACAAGGAATACTTGATATTTCTATCCCAATACCTTTTGTTCTCTCCCACAATCTTCTTAATGATGTTCATAAGGTTCTTATTGCTTGATTCTGCCAACCTGTTCCCTTGTGGGTAATAGTTTGAGGAATGAGATAGAACAATGCCATATTTGAAACAAAATTCTGCTAGTGCAAGATAGTTGAATTCTTTGGCATTGTCAGTGGTAATCTTGGATGGGACCCCAAATCTTGTTATGATTCTTTCCTCCAAAAAGTTCATAACTACTTCCTTAGTGGATTTATTTTTGGGAATAGATTCTACCCACATGGTAAAAGAATGTGTGGCTGTCAAAATCCATCAGTAACTGTTACTTGAATTGTCTTTAAACTCTCCAATAAATTCTAGTCCCCATTGTTTAAAAGGAGCTTCTACTACCATAGGTTTCAAAGGTTGCATCTAGAGTCTTTGTTTACTAGTAAAGTATTGGGAAGGTTGGCATGATCGGACATATTGATGAGTATCAATGAACAATGTTGGCCAATAATATCCATCTCTTAAGATCTTGTGTGCAGTAATATGGGCAACAAAGTGCCCACCACAATGCCCATAGTGTAATTCCTTCAACAACCTATTGGATTCTTCTTAGTTCACACATCTAAGGAGAAATCCATCTGGGTCCTTCCAGCTAAGGCCATTCTTAGTTAAACAATACTTCATAGCTTTAAGTCTCAGGGCCCTTCTTTTATAGTCTACTAGATGGTCTAGGAACAATAAATTATTAAGGTAGTATATTATGTCAGAATGCCAGTCATCATGTTCTATCTCACTCACTACCATGTTTATTTTTTCTTTCTCTCCCATTTGTATGGTTTCTTGGTTGCTTTCAGTTAGCATTTGGGATAATTCTTGTCCCTTCACAATCTTGGTGGGTTTTATTTCTAAATCGTATTCTTGGATCTTGGAAACCCACTTACCCCTAATACCCATACAATCTTGTTGTGATAAAACATATTTTACTATTGGGTAAGGGACATAAGCCTTAATATTATTGTAATCCACATAGTTTCTAAAATGCTTGAGGGATTTTACCAAGGTGTAAGCCTGTTTCTTAGTAATTGAATATTTAAACTCTGAATCCCTAAGGACTTTACTCATGAATGCAATGGGGTGTTCATGGTCGTCAACATATTTCTGCAACAAGACACCTGCGATGGTATCTTGAGAAGCAAAAGAGAATATCATGAAATCCCGTGAATAATCAGGACTAACCAAAACTCAGGCTTGGGAAATGGCATCTTTTATATCTTCAAAGGATTTAATGGCCTTGTCATCCCACCTAAATTCTCTGTCCTTTTTAAATAATTCACTCATGGGTTTTATTCTTTCTGCAAAGTTTGGGACAAATCTTCGAATGAAGTTTATTTTTTCTGAAAAATGATCGTAGGGATTTTTTGTTAGCTGACGGGCATACATATTTGATAGATTGGATCCTCTCTAGGTCTATATAAATTCCTCCCTTTGAGGCTATGTGTCCCAATAACTTTCCTTTATCTATCCCAAAAACAAACTTCTTAGGGTTCAAGGAGATACCATACTTTCTACATCTTTCCAAGACAATTATGAGGTGCAAGATGTGGCCTTTTCTCTCCTTTGATATGACTGTGAGATCATCTTGGTAAATTTCTATGATTTTCTAAATCATATCCCTAAAATCAAAGCCCATCACTCTTTGAAAAGTTGCACCCACATTCATAAGGCCGAAAGACATTCTTAAGTACATGAATGTTCCCCATGGTGTGGTAAATGCTATTTTAAGTTGATATTCTCTTTTGAGTAACACTTGGTTCTATCCAGAAAATCCATCTGGCATGGACATCATGCCTACCCCTGTAACCCTTTGTAATAAATGTTCCATATTTGGGAGGGGGTAGTTGTCTTTCAAAGATAGCTGGTTAAGGTTTAAGAAATCTACACATAAGCAAATGTCACCACTTTTCTTTCGAACAACTACCAAATTTGACATCCTTGATGAATATCTAATTGGAGCTATGATACCAACATCCACCATCTTTTGGAGTTCCTTTTGTATTTGTCTTGCCAATTTCAGGTTAATATGTCTTAGCTTTTGTCAGAAAGGTTTGGCTCCTTCTGTCAAAGGTATGGCATGTTGGATGACATCACCGCTATAAGCTTTCAATTCATTATAATTCCAAGCAAAGGTATCTTTAAGTTCTCTTATGAGGTCAAGTATCTCATTCCTCTCCTTTTCTATAGTACCTTTCCCTATTTTGACCATTCTTGGATCTATCTTGGTACTGATGTTGAATTCTAAGGCTTCATCTGTTTGTTTCTTGGCTTTTTTTTCCTTTGTAAACATCGTGTCTATCAAAGAGGTGTTCTAAAGGGACACACCCTTTCGACAAAGTGTTATTTTGCAAGTTTACTACATCTAGGTCCATGGAATCAACTAGGAAGTTTACTTGTGAATTGGTGAATTCTATGTTGTTTTCCATGAATCTAAGGATTTGGTTAGCATATTCAAAGACTTGCCAATGCTCCAAGTTATCATGGATTGATGGTCTAAATAAGACTTCCATTTTGCACAAGTTTTGGGGGGGGACATCACAAGGTTGTAAAGTGGATCCTGAGATAGCTAATGCATCTTCGACATAGTTTTCTTCTCTGGGAACTGCTTCGATTGACACTACCCCAAAGGATTTTGAAATGTATCTTGCGAAGTCATGGTACCTGTTCAGTATTTCATTCTTTGCAGCAAAGTATAACAACACTTGTGATACTATTAAGTTTGAATCTTGTAGCACACCCATTTCGAGACTCTGGGCTTATTCGCGCTCTGATACCAATTTGTAGTGTACCTTTTTGCTTACCCAGAGCTTATAACGCACTATGTAGCAATATGTACACACACTTTTACATACTGCATACAGGCATTATGCAATCACATGCATTCAAGTAAAGAAATGCATTGAATTCAGAGTAAACATATAATTTACTGCTACGATTAAACAATACATAACATCTAACAATAATTCATATACACAGCGGAAATCATGATAATTTATGTAGCACAGTCATGCAAAAGGTGATAAGAACATAGTTAAATACTTATCTTGTAACAATGGTGAAATCCACCAACCAAGTGCAGGCCTTCCACGAACCCCCCACGGCTTAAAAGAGAGATCCCCCCCACGGCTTACCTCGTCTATTTTATTTGCATGCATCAGGAAGGACACTTGTCACCCTTGGATCTGCATGCATTCCACCAGAACGCATTCCTCCCACCATTTGGGAATTCACATGTCCTTCCAAAAGGACTTAGGATAAAGACATAAAATGCACAAATATTTTGGAATAATAATAAAATATTATCCTCAGGCTTAAGCCCCCTAGGCTTAGCCCCTAGGCTCAATACTTAGCACCTTTCCCACCTTCCAGCCCCTAATTCCTTGCCCACTCTGTGGACGCTCAGTCCCCCTTCACTCATTCATCGTGTTCGGTCTGCACCTGGCGGTGTTTATATTTTATTAATCATTTTGCATACATACAAGTGCAACAGTAGGCTCCTGGCCTTCAAACACTTAGGCTTCCTGGCCTAACAAACACATAAGCCTACCGGCTTATACAAAACTTGTCTCACCAACCTATAGAACATGTTTACAATTCATTTCATATATCATGATTTGCAATGGGGCTCGGCCTTGGGGACACTACAATCCCCCTCCCCTTATTTTTGCATTGTCCTCAGTGCAACTTAGACTGTCTCTGCAAGCTTTTCAAAATCTTCAAAAATATGTGGGTACTCTTCCCGCATAACCTCTTCATGCTCCCATGTCGCGTCCTCGGGACCATACCAGGTCCACTAGGCCTTTACAAGTTCTATATCTCGATTCCGGAGCTGTTTGTTTTTCCTGTCCAATATGCGCACAGGATGCACTTGCAGGACACCTTCTGGTTCCACCTGAATCATATTCCAATCGATTACATGATTAGCATCAGGTATATATATTTCTTAAGTAATGAAATAT